>JABUQX010090622.1:0-2500 GCA_015478945.1 Trachelipus rathkii | reverse complement strand
AAATCCTGTTAAAATTTGGAAAGAGGCTGTAGAAAACCTTCGCTATCAGAAACATGCACGCTTATTACTTTCATGCTTTTCAACGACATACTGATTTGAATCAACATTCTCATACTTAACACAAATCAAGAATTTGTTGAGAAATCAAATGACAGGTGAGCATCTGGAGGACCAATTAAAACTTAAAACCTCCATGTTGGAACCAGATATCATAATGTTGTACCACACAAGCAATCTCGGAGAAGTCATTAGAGTATTAAAAAGATAGGTAAATACATAAATAATTAAATAAAGAAATAAATATTTTTAAGATGGCTATATATTCCCTGATAGTTATTAGTCTAAAAGAATATTAACCAAAGATTCCATATTATTGTAAAAAATTGTCACTTTTTATTGACTCACCTCACTTCTGGTGGCAAATTTTGATGTGTCTGAACAAGTAAAATGGTTCCCCACCTACTTTTTTAACCTATAGTTCTAAGTCATGGAGTTACGTCTTCCATCCTTCTAATAACATCCACAATTTCTGATCTATTTTTATATTCATCAAAATTTTCTGATTCTTTTCCTTCCTTTCTGATTTATGACATTAACTCATTTCTTATTCCTTTCTGAATTCATTGTTGCTCTTTGCTCTTTGAAAAACTTTCAAAAAATTTTTTTACATGCAATTAAACCTATTTATTATCATTTACTGTTTGATTTATACAAGAAATATATTTTTTATTTTGGGTAGCTACCTTTTATTATAATTATTATTATTATTATTATTATTATTATTATTATTATTATTATTATTATTATTATTATTATTATTATTTAGTGTGAATAGATTAATTAATTTAATTTTATTTTAAATTTGCAAATTTTATTTTTACTAAAATGTTCTTCTCGAATAAAAAATTTTAATCATTTTTCTTTATTATTTTTTAGACTCACATTAGTGATATAGACCATGAGGAGGAAGATAATGAACTCAAAGGAAAGAGCCCTTTAAGAAACGAACCTCAATCGTCAAGAAGAAGGAACCAAAAGATTGAAAACAAAGATTTGAAAAATCATCCACAAAGAAAAAGATGAGTTGGAACTTCATTCGAAGTCACACGGTAAGAAATTTAAATGTGATCATTGCAGTTTTGAATGTAAAATCAAATCGGATTTAGAAGTGATGGTAATACCGGTGATGGTGAGTGCTTTAGAATTGTAGGGTAGCCTGATCGCCCACTTAAAGAGATTCTCGATTAGAGTAACAGCATCTGAAATATGTTTCGAGGTGGTAAAGAGGATCCTGAGTATCATTAGGTTGGTGTTGGGTATGTAGAGGAGGGAATAATTATGTGCCCTTGTGCCAGCCTTTCACTCAATGTTTGAGGAGGGTTGTAGCAGATTTACGTTAAACAATAATAATAAACTTACAATTTGAATTTTAATGGTCGTGAGGCTGTCTCCCAGGGCAACTAAAGGGGGGATAAATTGACAAACACACACACTCACTTTGAAATTTATTACAAAAATATAGCCAAAGATTTTCGCAACACCGATTTTACAATTAAATTTTATTTAATTAAATTTTCTTTAATTATTTCAATATATACAAATACTATTTACCACAATACACTACCATATTATTTACCCAAAGTGTACTACAATTATTACCATTAGAAAAAAAAACCTTATAACAACACTGACCCTAGTCAGGCAAAACTACTGGTACCCAATTACCAGACCTGTTTATACATCACTAGATTACACTACACATTAAGTACAATCTTATGCATACCATAAAGAAATAATATATAAATAAAATAGTCAATATAATATGATATACTCAATATAGTAAATAGAATAATATATTATAATGCCTAAGCAATTTTATTTTTATTTTTTTTCGAATAGTTTATAAATTGATAAATCGAAGTTTGATTTCAATTTTTAATTTCACTTGTCCTATTTCACATTCTTCTTATAATTTCAATTAATTTTCATTACTGGTTACAGTACCACATATACAGTACGTGGCCCGATTACCACCAATAACCATTATAAGTTCAATTGTTTTTTCTCTTTTTAAGTTCATTTTTCCTTTTAGGTTCAAATTTTAGATTCTATTTTAAGGTTCAATCGTCCAATTTTAGATTTAATTCAATCTGTAAATTCCGTTTTTAAATCCAAATTTTACGAAATCCACATTTAATTGTTCCACACTTACAATCCAATTTTTTAAGTGCACCACACTGTTGTGTTCATTCGGTATCCCAGTACCTAAACCAGCTGCTTCAAAAATTACAGCCACAGAAAAATACTCCGGTCGCAGACAAACGGACCAAAAACGGAGCCACAAGAAACCGGTCCCAGAAAAAAAATCCACCTCCAAAAAAAATGAAAAGATACAGAAAAAAACAAATCCTAAACATATCAATATAATGATAATTTTTATGTTTTAATGTTATTTTTATATATAACAATTAACAAGTTTTATAATAATATATTATATATA
>JABUQX010090621.1:70000-76302 GCA_015478945.1 Trachelipus rathkii | reverse complement strand
CAAATTGTGCTAGCGTTCATTGGAATTGGGTGTTTACAACCGTTTTCGCATTTATCATTGAAACGCTTTCGCGTTTTCGTAAACCGCTTCAATATATATATATATATATATATTTATATAGTATATATATATATATATATATATATATATATATATATATATATATATATATATATATATATATATACTATATATATAACCTTATATATATATTATATATATATATATATACTATATATACTATAACATAAATATCCTTAATTCTTCAGCAACTCTTGTTTTTTAAAGATAAAGATGTATACAGCTTATCTGGTGTAGTAGTTAGAGCATCAAAGGGTCATTCATATCGTTGGCTCAATATTCCGTTATAAAATTTGAAATAATTTATTTTTTAATTTATTTCCTAAGCAGAGATCGTTAAAAGATGAGTTTGAAATCTCAGTTGTAGTAAAACTCGAATAGTCGATTGGAACCATCGGAAATGATGCGATCAGAACAGTTAGGTCTCTGACTTTCGATGTTCAAACACCGCAAGAAGTCTATCGGATTTCAAATACGAGCTATCGCCTTGGAATCGCATCGCTTGCCACTTGGAGACATGCCGTTTCCCTCAAGCTGCTTTTACCCGGAGACATTTTCGTTGCTTTCGAACAAGCGCTGTCCCGATTAGGCCCGACACAACGAAACTCCTCAGAGTTGGGACCACGCGCCTGACCAAGTCAGCTGCTGATATGACTTGGTCAATCGGACCTTCGAATCACTTCACACGTTTGCCGACCTCGGAAAACAGGTTTGCTGTTTGAAACCCCTAATTTGATACCTCAAATGCCAAAAACAGAATATTGCAATTGTTGCAAATATGCTTTACGCACATCCGATTATGGAATTTTTCTGAGCTTCTACTGGTTGCCAGCACTATTCCAGATATTCAAACAACTGACCTATCTCTAGGCACGAATCAAAAGCTTTTGTAAATCCTGGAGGGCACTCACCCAAACATTGAATTCCATATCTTCTCCACAATCTGTCTTAAACTAAAGACCAGATCCGTTGTTCCCCTATTCTTCCTGCACCCATGCTTCTCCCCTCCCAACTTTGCTTCTATCCACCCTCTCACTCTTCTCTCAAACATTATTTCGTATATCTTTACGATATGATTTATTAGGGATATGCAACTATAATTTCAAAAAAATACCAGTATCTCCCTTTTCTTCATAAATCGGAACGGTTATTGGTCTCCCCCAGTCCTTCAGTACCTATTCAGCAGCTTTAGTATACACCTCTTTGCTTGAGTCTCCTCCTCCCTCACTAGCTCATTACACGCATCATCCTCAAAAGACCCCTTCCTTCCGCTTTTCAACTTTGCAACAGCCTTCTCAAACTCTTACTCTGCAAACTACTCCTCTTCCTCCACCTCCTGCATCCGTAAATCATCTTCCTCTGCCAAGTTTCTGTCCTACCTCTTCAAGATCAACAAAGACTCAATATATCCAGTCCATCTCACATTTATTTCTGGTGTCCTTCTCCTTATATATGCTCTCATCTTTATTGTTTTCTGTTTTATCGCTTCCTTTACCTCCTCCGTCCTCCACGGTGTACATCTCTTCCTTACTCCTACACAGCACCTCCATAGCCACCTCCCTCAAACATTTATCAACCTTTGACTCCTCATTCAATCAACTGCTTTTTATCTGTTATGGTCTCCTTTTTCATTTCTTTTTTTAAAATAGACCACAAATTCTCGATTGGATTCATACTTTATTTTTACGATCTTATTCATATACGTAGGTTGTTTTCTGAAGTTTTAACTTTAATCTTAGCCACTATCATCCGATGATCTGAGTCCTAAGAAACTCCAGGAATTGCTCTCACGCTATTCTGGTTCTATCTATATTTTCTATATATGTGTGTGTTTCTCTATGTTTGAAAAAGTCATTCATTTTTTAAGGTTATTCCTGGTACAAATCTATCAATCGCTCCTCTTAAAATTTTTCATCTGCTCTATGCATTTCTTTCAGAAGGTATCCTTCTCATTCTGTTTGCATCCCTTTTGTGGAGCACACACCTAAAATATTTCCTATATTTTGCTCCACACTTCATTGTACATACCATCAAACCCTCATAGATCAGCCACACCTCTTCTATGTAAGGAGACAACCTCGGTCCCATGATAATGACAACTCCATGTCTGCATCCTCCTCCCACCTCCCCCACATCAATACATAACCGTCTTCCAAATCTCTTCCACTCTCTCCACACCAAATTTTCGTCTCCGTCATACCCATGACGTCTATATCCCTCTTCCTCATAACCTCCAAAATCTCCTCCTTAGTAAGTAAGTAGCTATAAGTAGCTGTAAGTAGCTATGTTCAAGCTACTCATCTTAAGCGCTGTCAAATTAGTGTCTCGCCTTTAAATCGGCTGTTTACAGGGGCTACAATACGGGGTACAAGCTTGAAAGATTTTTACCATATTGGCTAATAGACCTGTCACTGGCGAACCCTACACCTTTATACTCGTTTGGTGACCGGAATAGGTTGTTGGATGTTTTTTTCAACTTTGTAGGATATATATATATATATATATATATATATATATATATTTATTTTTAATGTGAAAGAGGTTGTCTGTAACTTGTCATGCTTGTATCATCTTTCTATATTTAACCTTGCTGCATCTGAATTATAATATTAACAATATATAAAGAGTCTAAAATTTGAATATAATATATAATAACATATATAACATACCTTACGTATGATAAAATATAATATTCATATAATATAATATATATATATAATAATAACCTTAATATATATAATAATATATATATATATATATATATATATATATGATATATATATATAATAATAATATATATATATATAATATAATAATAATATATATATGTATAATATATATGCATAACATAGCAACCTTATATATATATACATACCGCCATAACTATACGCCATATCATACTCGCTCGCCTATATCTGCGCCATATATATGTTACTACTTTTTACCTGCTCCCAAGGTTTAAGGACCCTGTCGGCTTCGGATGACGCTCGGCCTGAATCTTCCACTAACTTTGAAACTCCATCTTCCCTCTAGCACCACAAATGGCATGAAATCATGTCTTCTCAATGGAGTCCTTCTTCGAAGCTTTCCCATCTTCCTAGATATTCTCTAGATTTGATGTTTCTATCGATTATCGCTCCCCATCACTTCTTGATACTCTTCCTCTTGCGTTCTCTCCAGATTATTACACCTCAATCTGGTTATCCGTATTCAATATAGACTTCGCTCCAACCACTTCTCTTATTCTTTCGTTTCTCTGTCTGTCTCTTATAGTCTTTCCCATTCTCAAAACGTACATCCTCGCCGACTGTATTCTACTATCTCTCTTGTGGTCGTACTCCATGTCTCTGCTACATATAGTAAAATCCCGATATTGCTACCTTCAAATATCACCCTTTTCACCTCCACACTCATATGTCTATCTTTCAGTATGGGGATACTGCTCTTCTTTACTGCTCCCACATACTGAGCTATCCTACCTGTGATCTCTTGTACATTTTCCCCCTCTCTTCCCGAATGCTCCACGCAATGCTTACATTTCTCCACCGTCATTTATCTCAGTCCTGCCTATATTCTCAACTCTCTCCCTCCTTCTTTACTCTGCAGGCAGCCACTATGATCTCGTCTTTCTGTGTTTATGGTGCATCCAGCCTTTCTCAGCCTGTTGGCCGACTTGTCGCCCCACGCCTCTCAGCCTGTCTTTTACTCTTCGCTTTGCGGCGCATTAAGTCATCCGCATAAGCAAAATGCAGTCCGTCTCCACGTATCTTCTTTTCTCACCTTCTTTATCACTACATCGAGATACGATACAAACAAAGTTGGTGACTTACGCTCGCACGGTTTGCTTTGTTTAACCTCGGAGAACCGTTCTTTGTTTGCTCAATTCTCGTTCTTGCGTTACATTTACTACATTTGCACCTTTTTCCAGAGCATATAGAGGCTCTCTTTCTCAACTTACCGCTCAACGCGTTCTCTTTCTAAAACTCTTACGACAGGTCTCTCTGGGCAATGGAATATATATATATATAATATACATATATACATATATATATATATATATATATAT
This sequence comes from Trachelipus rathkii, assembly GCA_015478945.1. NCBI lineage: Eukaryota > Metazoa > Arthropoda > Malacostraca > Isopoda > Trachelipodidae > Trachelipus > Trachelipus rathkii. The sequence continues at coordinate 72,155 of JABUQX010090621.1, read as the reverse complement.
ATATATATATATATATATATATATATATATATATATAATAATATGTATATATATATATCATATGTAATATATGTTTATAATAATATATATACATATATGTATATATATATATATATCATATATATAAATATATATCTTTTATCATCTTTAACAACCATATATATATAATAATATATGTATATAATATATTACTTATATCTATATATATATATATATATATCAATAATATATAATAACTGTATATGTATATATATATATATATATATAATATATATATATCTATCACACACTGTATATATACATATGTATAAGTATAACTAATATCTTAACTAACCTTCCATATAACTAATAATATATGTATATATGTATCTTGCCCTTATATATACTATATATAACTCTACCTTTAACATACTGCTCTTCTTATATATATATATCATAGCATACTTACCATATATATATATATATATATATATATATATATATATATATATATTAGTGTGGTTCAAAATATTCAAACGTCTAAATGTGTAGGTGCGCATTAATTTTATTGTTCTATTTGATGAAAAAAATATCGCACAAAAAAAAAATTTTCAAACGGATAGGATAATATTTACAACTCCATCATCAAGGTTGAAATTTTACCATACATGGACATTTCCACCAATTTAAATTGATTTTGTGACTTTGCATTTCAAGAATAATTTTTGTTAACCTACTCAGTTTAAAATGATCCTGAATAATAGTTGTAGAACTACTGGAAAAAGCTGCAAATGGTTCTAAAATCTCTGTGAGTGTCATAGAAGCAGAGAGATACATGGTGACTTGAATCCTTACACTAAATTTACCTCTAATACAAAATTTTAAAAAGTTGATTTTCGGATTTTATCTCAGCTTCAATGACACCTTTATTTTAAAAAACCAAAGACAAGGATAATTTAAACAAAAAATATAAATTTAAAATTTATTTAATACATAAATTTAAGTAGGTGTACATATGGTTTATTAAAGATATTGATCCTGGTATGCAACAATTTACATAAATACCCAGTTATACTTTTTTTTCTCTGTCGGATTTATGAAAAAATATACAAGTTAAATAAAGTAAATATTAAAAATGATATATATCCTTTATAAATGTTTCCTTTCACTAAATTAAATTAAATTCACTAAATTGAAAATTACAAACTTTTGTTATTTTTTTAGCATTCTTGGTTTTTAGTCTCTGCAAAAAGTGTGGATTTCTTGGTGTTTGGAAATTGTTTCCGGTGATGTTCTACAACTTGATAGAGGTATTGTTTCTGATCTTCCTGTTTAGTTATTGAAGAATTGAAAGTGGAAGCAAGGGCGATTCCTCGTTCGGCACTGTCGTTGACAACTTTAAGAGCCATTACTGCCTTTCTTTCTTCCACGAATCCACATTTTCGACCAAGAACGAAGTATCTAACTTCATGACTTCAAAAAAAAAGGGGGGAAGCAGATGGGATAAAATAGTCAAGTGTTTTGTTTGTCAGATCTTCTGTCCCAGTGTATCTGAACGATCTGCCTTCTCTTATTCGAGATACATGTTCTAATTGTTCTTGCAACCGCTCCGCCATTCGACGCTTTGTTTCTACAGATACTAAATCTGAGAAAAGACCAAGTGGAGCCAGTTCTTGCCCCAAGTACCACAAATGACGACTTATTGCCGCAATTGCCTTTTTCGAAATAATATTAGAAGTCGCACTGTAGGTCATTAATAGAAGCATCACATGCATTCGGGCATGATATCCAGGCTTTCACGTATATCAGCACAACAAATAAACCGAATTCAAGGCAGGATTTGTTCTCAAAATTTGTGAGCTTAAACTGTTTCCTAAAAAGATAAATCTTGAGAACGTATAGCAATTTGGACATCCACCGCGCATGGTGAATAGCTCCGGGACATCGAAATTTAATACCACGTGGAGGAACATTTCCTAGGAAAATCAGAGTGAGCTCCAGTAACTCTCGATAGTCTTCTCTGAATATATTTTCTGATTTTCGTTGTAACATAAAACTTACGAAGGTTGTTGCATCATCCATGAGTACCTGTAACTCTCCTTGCAGTCGGCTGTCATTACATGGTTCGTATTTGCTCTGATCAATCTTTGACCAAAAATCCTTAAATCTACCAAAT
>JABUQX010090621.1:60000-65000 GCA_015478945.1 Trachelipus rathkii | reverse complement strand
TAATAATAATAATAACTAACTATAACTATATTTTCTATATATATATATATATAATAATAATAATAATAATAATAATATAATAATAATAATAATATATAATATATATAATATATAAATATATGAAATATATATATTATATGTAATATTAATAATATATATATATAATAATATAATAACCATATATATATATATATATATCTAACTCTATATATCTTATATATATATATAAATAACATATGAATAATAATAGTAATATGATAATAATAATATAATATGTATGTATAATAATAATATGTAATAATAATAATATATATATATATATATATATATATATATATATATATATATATATATATATATATATATATATATATATATATATATATATATATATATATATATATATATATATAACTATATATATATATATATATATATATATATATATATATATATATTCTACACTTTTTACACCATCCCCCAGGTAAGACTTTCGCCCTGTTAGTTGGGCAAGCATTTTTTTTCCTTTGGCCTCGAAACTCTTGATCCTTTAGCACTCTAGAAACTATTTCTCGCCGCATTGGTTCCCGATGTTAATCCTTGAGTTATATACTCTCGGGTAGGGTTTTCATCCTTTTAATGTAACTAGGATTTTCCTCCATTTGGCCTCTAAAATACTTTTCCCAGAGCTCTCCAGAAGTTCGTGTTTCTAGGCGCCTACGCTTCTAACGCTGGGCCAGGGTTATACAAGCAAAAAAATGTAAAGGGCCAGGTTGCTAGCCCTGTCGCCCTAGAACTGTGCGAAGAATGTCTTCTTATGTCCTGACTGCGATCAGTCAGTCTTATCTATTGTTAAATTTATATATATATATATATATATATATACTGCTATATACTATATATGTATATATATATATATATATATACTCACTCTTATATATTTATATATATATATATATATATATATATATATATATATATATAAAATATATATATATATATATATATATATATATATACCATATAGCTCATACATAATATATTGTATAAGTTCCCTATGCTACGTTTAATATATTTATGTAATATATACTTATATATATACTACTATATACATAATATATAATAATATATATGTAATATAATATAACTCTATATATATATATAATATATAATATATAATAATAATAATAATAATACATAATAATAATAATAATATATATATATATATATAATAATAATAATATATATATGTATAATATATAATAATAATATATATGTAATATATATACATGCTGTTTATAATAATAATATAGCAATAATAATAATAACCAACCTTATATATATATATATATAATAATAATAATAACCATATGTAATATATGTATATATATATATGTAATAATATATAATAATAATAATAATATATATATATATATATATCTGTAGTAAACCACGAATATAAAATCATAGGAAACACCCCTAAATTATAAAACTACGTTACACTTAAAACATTAAAACAATAAAAATGGGACAGAATATCTAGAGGATTTTCTGTGCCATAGCACTTTATTCAACAGATTAACACCATGTACCCCAAAATTAAAAATTATTAAAACCATAGCAAAGTATCAGTGAAAAAATTGGTTGGTTGTAACATTCATTTGTTATCGGCGAAGAGAAGCCATTTTTTATCACTTTTCAGGATATTACACAAAACAGCATCCAACCTCATTTACCCCTCCAAAACATTAATATGTTGATTTTTAGAAATGTATATTAAATAACTTTTATAAATTAGGGGTGTTTCCTATGATTATATATATATAATAGCTAATATATATAATATAAATATATATATAATTTTTATAATAAATAATAATAATATATATATAATATATATATATTAATAATATATATATAATATAATAATAATATATATATATATATATATATAAAATATATATAAAAATAATATATAATATATATATAATAATAATATATATATATATATATATATATATATATATATATATATATATGAAATATATATAATAATACAATATATATAATAATAATAATAATACATATATATATATATAATAACATATAACATATATACATACTATATATTTTTATATAATATAATAACTATAATAATAATAATATGTATATATTAATATATATACTATATATAATAATAATAATAACATATATAAAAGTAATCTTGTATGTATCTTGTAATAATATGTAATAATAATAATATGTATCTTAACATAATATGTATATATAATAACAATAATATATATAATAATAATAATATATATTTTTACTATATATATATATATGTATAATATATATAAATGATTCTTATATATACTAATAATAATAATATGTAATATATATACATAATAATAATATATATATAATAATAATAATATTATATATAAATATATATATAATAATAATAATAATATGTATATATGTAATAATAATATATATATATAATATATTAACAATATATATAATAACTTAATAATTTGTAATAATACAATAACCTTGTATGTAATGTACAACAATAACATATGTATGGCGCCTGCATATAATAATATGTATATAATAATATATGTATATATATATATTACACTTATATATTTATATATAATAATAATATGTAATGTGTATATCTTATAGCGAAAAAATAATAATATCTGTATAATGATATATATATACCTTCTAATACTCTTTCTTTCTTCTTTCTTAATCTCTAATCTCTGATCTTAATATGCTAATATATATAAAATATGAAATATAAAATAATAATGTATATAATATTATGTATATATATAATAATATATATAATAATATGTAATAATAATATATATATATGTAACCTAATAATAATAATAATAACAATATATATATATAACTCAACTATATGTATGTAATATATATATAATAATAATAATAAAATAATAATAATAATAATAATATGTATATATATAAAATATATATGTATAATATATGTATATATATATATGTAATAACCCTTTGATGAGTTAATACTAATGGACTACCTAAGAAGCAAATGAACTTTTAAATTCTGCACCGAAACACGTTTATGGTGAGCTGTGAAATAAAGGATATGAAGGTGGCATCCTGCCGGTGTCACACCATTCATGTGTAGGTATTTATCCCTCTTCATTTCTTAGCATTTTTTACAATGCCGGATGTGTCATGTAACATTCTATATGGTTTACTTTCACGACAAAAAGAATCAAAAATAAAATTTTGATTAAAACTTCGACGAATCTTTAATAAACGGAATCTTTATGTGATGTAATTAGATTGTGTTGATCAGTGTATAGAAAACGGGCGTTATTTTGACTGATAATATCTGAGTGAAAGTGTATGTGTCATATTATCCATCATGAAATATTACCACCTATTTATGAACAATAAATAGGTGAAAAGAGAAACGACTAGAATGAAAATGGGTAACTGTGAATGGACAATTTTAAAAGGCGTATGGTTCTGAAGGTATTCTTCCTGTGGTTTGCAAAACTTGTGCTTCTGATAATCCACACTGCCTTGATAAACTCGCTTTTTTTTCTTTATTTTTTCTTTTTTTTTACTTATATCTTCCATTTAGTAATGTGATAATGGAGACCAATTGATGAAGTCAAAAACACTTGTATATTATGCAGGGCTGTGCAGCTGCAGCTCCGGATCCGGCTACGCCTCTGGCCCCGGCTCTGGCCACGGCTCCGGCCCCGGCTCCTACTCCAGCCCAGGCTCCCACCCATCTCTTCACCCCAAAAAAGTTTGTTTTTTTTAAGTTGTAATGTTCTTAGGGGTATTCTAAATAATCAAAATACTCAAATTAATGACATTTATAGGCTTTTATTTTTGATTTTATATTTTAAAATTTATTTCAGTTATATATATATATATATATATATATATATACTTATACTATATATACTTCTTATATATATATATATATATATATATATATATATATATATCACTAACATATATATATATTCTTTATATAATATATATATATATATATATATATATATATATATATATATAATATATATATATATATATATATATATATATATATATATATATATATATATATATATATATATATATATATATATATATATATATATATATATAATAATAATGTATGTATAATAAACAACAATATTATATATGCTAACTCTGTATGTAATAGATATTATGTATGAGTAATATGTAATAGCGCCAATAATAACATATATATGTAATAATAATATGTAATATGTATATATATATTATAATAATATATATAATATATATATATATATATGTAATAATATATATATACCATGTCCCAGTATATATTAATACTTAATAATATATAATAATATATTAATAATATATAAGATATATATATATAGTAATAACTATTTAACCTTAACATTATAATATAATAGCCAATATGTAATAACAACAAATATATATATGTATGTATCTTTATATATATATGTGCTATACCAACATATTATTATTGATGCTACGAATGTCATTTTTCCTCCGCGGATGCGGGATGCCATGATACGCGGATGTTTAATTGCATCCGCGGATGCCAGATGCGGATGCGGATGCGGATGTTTACAATATATATATATATATATATATATATATATATATATATATATATTTATATATATATATATATATATATATATATATATATACTGCTATATATAACTTATTGTATATATAACACCTTATGCTGCTGCTGCTGCCATTTATTACTATATACGCATGTAATTTGTTATACTTCTTTATATATATATATATATATGCTATATATATATATATATATACTTGTTGCCTATATATATACTATATATACATATATATATATTTATATATTATATACATATACTATATACTATATAATATATATATATATATATATATATATATATCAGTTTAGCAAC
>JABUQX010090621.1:42500-55000 GCA_015478945.1 Trachelipus rathkii | reverse complement strand
ACTCCCGTATAGCGAGTATGAGAAAATGAAGTGTAGAACTACTTCATCATCGCGAAACCCACATCCTCATCCCATACAATCACAACCTTACGCACTGGCAGACTCACTACAAACTCCATCTCACAATCATCACCTCTATCAAGAGAATCAACAACCTCTGAATGCTGCACAATCCCGTCAGCAAACTCTACCTTACAGCTTATTCGACCCTAAAGTTTAACAGATAAACAATTACGAGAAAAAGGTGTATCGGATATTAAATTCAGACATTAACATCCATGAGAAACGTGTCTTATACCAGGACGCCATGCAGAAATTATTAAACCTCAAGTAGATTTGCATCTAAATGCCACACTAAATAAGACGCTCACCGAGGATCCAAATTTAGCACCAGAAGTAAAACCTGAGATAAAGAACGAACAAAACTTTAAAAATATCATAGAAGAGAGCTTACCAAACAGGGCTCGCAAATCAGGAATGGCATTATATAATATTTTAAAAGAACAAATAACGTGGAATGAATTAGGCCAAATCATTATCGATGATAAAGTAGTTAAGGATCAAGTGACGGACTTGATACAGCAGATCTCTCACGGTGGAAGAAGAGTGCCGTAACTGGATGGCCAGTCATCAAACAAGTGCTTCAGACTATAAATTTTCCCAGCTCTTTAATCTTGAACACGCGCAGATTAGCAGACTTTGATAATATACCTAAGACACCAAGACTTGGTTCTATTCCTTCAGGATCGTCTTGGGCTTCAGGTAAGCTCCTACGGGTAATCAAGGGAAAAATAAGAAAAGCACCTTATCCAAAGCTTAAGTGGATTAATTCATAGTTATGCATTTTTATTATTCATTGGTATTCAGATCTTATTTCAATGATGTATTATAATATTATATATATATATGTAATAATATATATGTAATATATATGTATATCAATATATATATATATGCCTAATAAATTTCGATATAATAATAATAATATATGTATATATATATGTATATGAAATAATATTTAATAAGAAAGGCAATATAGATATATATTTCTATTTTATAATAATTTAAATAAACAAGTTTATATTAAGACAAAAAATAATATATATATATAATATATATATATATATAATAATAATAATATATATATATACTTTATATACATATATGTTAACTATAACATATATATATATATGTAATATATGTAATATATATATATATATATGTATAATATACATATAACATAATATATATATATATCATATATATATATATGAAATATAATATATATACATATATATATTATATATATATATATATAACATATGTATATAATAATATATATATTTCTTTTTAATATATATAGCTAAATTTATATAGATAGAAATTTAAAATCATGATCACCTATTGACCAATATATATATATATATATATATATATATTTATATATAATAATAATAATAATATATCTTAACATATATATATATATATATATATATATATATATATAATATATATATATATATATAATAATAATATATATATATATATATATTCTATTTGTTGCTTTATATAAATGTAATAATATACCTATATATATATATATATATCTTATAATAACCAATAACACATAATATATATATAACTGTATATAATATATATATATGCTATATATATATATATATATATATATACAACGATATATATATACAACTTGATTATTAATTTATAATGTTCACGGTGGTGATCCAATTGAAATGTGCAAAGCCCTTGGTTTCACGGGAGCAGAGGCTGCGAGCTTCCTTAGGGAAGAAAGAGCAAAGGAGAGAGAAGCTATTAAAGAAAGGTACATTGAAGAGAGGAGAATAGCGAAAAAGAGAGAGATTGAAGAAAAGAAGATTGCTAAAGAGAAAAAAAATTGAATTACAGAAGATAGCGGCCGATTTAGAGGAAAGGAAATTAAAGGCAGAAGCAGAAGAACGCAAAGCGAAGCTAGAAGCTGAATCAGAAGAACGCAAAGCAAAAATGGAAGCTGATAAGTATGCAAGAGATTCTTAAGAAAGAATGTTGAAAATGAAGTTAGAAGCGGAAGATAAACAACGTCAGCATGAAGCTGCAACTAGCACAATTCAAAACTTTTACTCCCCAGAAATTTCCACTCGTTCAAATAAATTAAGAAAGCTTAAAATACCTAATTTCGACAAGAAATTAAATAATATCGAAGAATATTTAACTCTGTTTGAAAACAGGCTTTCGCAAGCGATGTCCCCAAAGAGAAGTATTCGCAGATGCTTGGTTCGTTCTTGACAGGCAAGGCCGTCAAGGCGTATAATGATTTCTCACTAGATGATGCATCGAACTACGAAGATTTAAAAAAAGCTCTTTTATTAAGGTATGACCTGACTGAAAGTTTGTATTACGCCAAATATTAGTCGATTGCGCCTAGAGATGACGATAGCCTGAAAGTTTATATGAGAAAAATCTTCGATGCATTAAAAAAGTGGATTGTCGCGGCTAATGTAAAGATGACCGCAGACGACTTGATAAACTTTTTCACAATATATAAATACCTGAATACTATCCCAAAAGACTTAGCTACCTTTTTGAAGGAGAAAAATGGAAAAGACATGCGGGAAATAATTAAAAGTTCTGAAAATTATTAACAGGCGCACAAAATGAATTTAATATCGCGTCAGAATCAAAGTCAAAGTCACAGTCACAATAATAATAACCAAAGCTATCGAGACAGACAGACGAGTAATTACCACAGGAACAGAGATAGTAGTAATGATAAAACCACAAATCAACAGACACCAGAACCGAGGAACAACGGAGCCAGAAACATTGCAGGAGTTAATGACAGGCGCGACAGTCGCCGAGGCAGCAGTGAGCTGAGAAGCAATGTGACCTGCTACAAGTGCTCGAGAAGGGATCATGTGGCAAGAGATTGTCGGGCACCGCCCTATTTCAACAACTATAATAGAAATTCAAGCTCAAACAACAATCGGCAGAGAGATGATGGGAAAAATACAGTGGCGTCCGCGGATCTTTCCGTAGATGGACAAGTCTTGTCAAAGACAAGTGAAGAGCTATCCATTTCCTCATATTTTTGTATGGTGGATTGACACCGAAGGCTACTCACACCACCGACCAATTGCTTATGGCTTAGATAATGGATTTCGCCTTCGTTTGCTTAGAGACACAGGTTGTAACGCGTTAGTGTTGCGTGAGAAGTTTTTACCGCAAGGAAAATTATACAGGCAAGTATGCATCAATGAGGCTGATGGATAATACGGTGAAGAGAGTCCCACACGCAAACGTTGTGTTGGATACTCCATACTTCGTTGGGAAAGCGACAGCGGCAGTTATGCCGGAAGTGGTATACGATCTCATTTTAGGCAATATTGAAGGGGCATTACCTCCGTTCCAACCAAACAACGTATGGGAAGAGACTGTGTGTCGAGGTCCTCGCAGTAAGCGGACGTGACAGCCCAGAAGGAGCTGTTGTTCCCCATCGTTGAGAAGGTTGATGAGGATTCCGAAGATGAATCGATAGATAGGCGAAACGCCGGCCCTGTAGATCAATTTAATAGAGAGGTGAGTGCGGAGAATGGAATGTTACGAAATTTTTTACCATCGGGTGATGAAAATACACCATCAACGGAGGAGCATACGGATTACCCTGTGGAAGAACACGTGTACGTTGAACGGAATCCAAATAGTGAGAATAATGCCGAAGACACTGTTGTTGAAGAGATACAGGGTACTTATGTATCCGATGTGTCAAAAAATATCTGTAGAAAAGATACATATGTATCAGATATGCCAGATGTTAATAGATATAGATACCCATGTATCTACTGTGCCCCAAACGATTGAAAAAGATACCAGTGTATCCTGCGAAAAGATTTATGAAGAAGAAAGTAATGTAAATAAAAATTTATTTATACCACGCATATAATTCATGTAGAGGTTTAGAATTTTGCTGCTTTAATAGAAATCACAGAAACGCATGAATGACAGATCCAAGAGTTAATTCAGAATAGGACAATTTTTAAAGAAAAACAGAAAAATGATACTACCCTACAGAGAATATGGAGATCTTTATAGAAAAACGAAGGAAAATACGTTTTAATCAATGGACTGCTGTACAAGAAAATCTTAGAAAATCAGATAGAAAGGAATGCGCTAGTGGTACCCAAGGAATACCGGAACAAAGTAATAAGTGTTGCGCACAACGAAGTATTTGGAGGCCACCAGGGGGTGAAGAAGACCATGGGAAAATCACCCAGCTATTCTACTGGCCTAATATATATATATATATATATATATATATATATATATATATATATATATATATATATATATATATATATATATATATATATATATATATATATATATATATATATATATACCTATATATATATATATATATATATATATATATATATATATATATATATGCACGTAACTACTGTTACTCCTGCGATATTTGCGAGCGTATATGTTCAATTAATGGTAATTAAACAGTACTATCTTGGACTAAACTAATATAAAACGAACTCGGAGTTTCATTTTGGTGCTCTCCCTGTTGACCACTAGTTGTTGTTGATAAGTTCTCATAGAGAGGTTAAGGCATTCATAAAGTGTTACAAACGGTAGAATATTTCAACGTGATTAACAAGTCACCGCCATTATCCAGAAACTGAATCGTCAATGTTGGGTAATACTATCCTTGGGGCCTGGCCGAGGAATGTTTGCTAAGAACAATATACAAGTAAGTTGGATAGTGTTATATGACGTGACAAATACTATAGATTACCTTAACAAATCCTATAACTTACTTATTGATACTACCATTTATACCGCTATTAACTCCAACCCACTCAAAATATCCCAACAATCTTTCAACAATTCTTTACTAAAAATTCTCTCAACCCAAAAAGACATTGTCACAAAATTTAAAGCTTATCTCCCCACACTTTCAAGATTCTATGCCATACTAAAAGTACACAAAGAAAATTTCCCTTTACGTCTCATCATCTCAAACATTAATTGTATCACCAACAACCTTTACAAATGGCTTTCTTCTATATTAAAACCGATAATAGAAAAAATTTCTACATCACACATAAAAAATTCAGAACATTTTATTCAACTCATTCACAATAAAAACCTTTCAAATTTCACCGTAGTCGCCTTTGATGTAATTTCTCTATTTACCAAAGTACCTGTAAATTTTACCATTAACCTACTCGATCATCACTTAAGTCATAACATTACATTACAACAACCTTTTACCATCATTAAACAACTATTAAATCTTACCCTAGATCATTCATATTTCAACTTCCAAGATAACTATTATAAACAGTTATCAGATTTGTGCAAGGGATCCTCCCTCTCCCCAGTCTTCAGTGACAAATTTATGAAACTGCTAGAAACATATGATATTTTTCCAAAATTTCCGTCCATCACGTGGTTCAGATACATTGATTATATTTTCGCTCTTATACCAAAGGACATAGAAACAAATAACATATTACAGTTTATTAATAATTTTCATACGTACATAAAATTCACAATAGAAAAAGCTATAGATAACAAAATAAGATAACATGATAATTCCACTAAAATAGCCGTCTTAATCAACATCTTTCTCCGCGCCTTTAAATTATGTAGCCCTCAGTTTTTGTAATCAGAAATCAGAATACTTAAAAACATTTTCTTTAAGTTAAACTATCCTCAATGTATCATTAACAACTCCCTTCGTAAAGAAAAACAAAAGTATCCACATGCAAATACTAATATTAAGTCTTTTCCCAATATTTTACTTATCCCCAACATAAAAAGCGTATCCCAAAATACATTTTATATAATATCCTAACAGTTAAATTCAATAATATATCCTTCTAAAGTACACTAAAACCCAGCATCAATAACCAAAACAAAAACTCAGGCATCTACACAAACAGTTGCAACATCTGACCAAAAAAATATATAGGAGAAACCAATAATTTTAGCATAAGAATAAATCAACATAAATATGACCTAAATTACGATAAGCAATCTTCCGCACTAGTAAAACATCGCCAAAACAACAATTATAGCATTAACGTTATCAATTCCACTATCATAAAATCCGTACAAAACACAGAGTTCAGAAAAATAATAGAATCCTTCATTATTAAAAATGCCAATAATTTTAATCTCCAACAAGGAGAAGTACTAATAGATGATGTAACCAACTCATACTTAAAGAACTCGTCTACTCTCAGTAAATTACTCAAAAGAGTCTGACCTCTCTTACAAGCGCGAAAAAGACCAAGTAGCTAGTTTAAAAATAGTTAAAAATTTAAGAAACTTTGTATTACTCTATTCAGTCCCGAAGAAGTGCATCGCCCACGAGCATGAAAGCTCGGCATTATTATAAACATTTATCACATTTACTTATATTGTTAATAAGAAAATTATAGTGTCAGTGTTAAATAATTAAAATTTATTAAAATTAGTTTCTTCATATATATATATATATATATATATATATATATATATATATATATATATATATATATAAAATATAATATTTTATATATAAATTTATATATATATATATATATATATATATATATATATATATATATATATATATATATATATATATATATATATATATATATATATTACCTCAAGGGAGGAAAAATATATATATATATATATATATATATATATATATATATATATATATATATATATATATATATATATATATATATATATATATATATATATATATATATATATATATATATATATAATATGTACTGTATGTATATATTTAAAAATGGATATATGTATAAATATATATAATCTATCCTATATGTAGACCTAATAAAGAACCTAATATAGTTAATAATAACCTTAAAATTTTTGTAAACAATAATATAACTAACTATATATATATCTTTATAATATATATATATATATGTAATAATAATATATATGTAATAACATCTATATATATATATATGTAATAATATATATATATATATATATATATATATATATATATATATATATATATATAACATATAATATATATATATATATATATATACATACTTTATCTTAATATATATGTATTTATCTATATTTTATATATATATATATATATATATATATATATATATATATATATACTGCTATATGCTCGCTCGCTCTCCGCACTACCTCGCCGCTGTCGCGGCACCCTTCATACGCCGCTCGTGCGCCGCCGCCTGCGCCTGCTCCTGTACGCAGGTCTCACCCATGCCGCACTCCCTGCGCGCGCCGCGCAGCCGCGGCTCGCGCCTGTGCGCCATGCCTGTTTTTTTTAGCATTGCATCAAAACAACTTGATATGCACTCACCAGTCACCAGTATGCCTTTCATCAAGTTTTTGCAAGCCTAGCACAAAAATATGCTTTTTAAAGCTCTCGTCTTTTCCATGACAGGTTAGGAACAAGACGTATCTGACCATTCGTCAGTTGTAAAGGACAGTCCGGTTTCACTCATTGATTTTACTTCTTTACTTATTTTAGCACAAACATCTGGGAATATACGATCGCAAAAAAGATCACAGTAGAGTAATAGTTTCCTCAATTTGTACTGTGGAGTAGCCGCCTTTACATAACGCATAAAGCTAATACGTTCAACCATATCGGACGGCTGATCATCTATAATGATCATTTCTGCAAGATAGTAATCCATTTATTTCCTTTTCTGATGATCGACGCTCCAAAATTCTTTTCTTTCAAAACAACTTTCTATTTTAATTTGACTTATCTTCTGTAAAGGAGTTAGCGACTTTTTTGTCACATTCCCCGTTCTGATTTTTTCTTTCTCTAAATTTGACTCAGTCAATTCTTCGTGTTGAGCTAAATGGATCGACCTAAGATGGTTTTCTAGCGATGTGGCACCTCTCCCTTTCCTGAATTAATTTTTAGATCATATTTCACACTTAACAATCTCCTCAGAAAGCTGATCAAAATACTTCCACACAGCTGACTATTTCTTTTTCAATGAATCTTATAATACACGAGAAAATTTAAAATATTCAATTCACAATGACAATCGAAGTCTCGCTCTCAAAGTCAAAACTGGAATGTTAGTAGGTAATTAATATTTCATTTGAAACGTTCAAAATAATCGATTTGTCGACTTTATTTGGGATGCTCAAAATTTCGATTTCTCAAAATTATTAATGATTTATATATATATATATATATATATATATATATACATATATATAACATATATATATATATATATATATTATATATATATATATATATATATATATATATATATATATTATATATATATATATATATATATATATATATATATATATATATATATATATATATATATATATATATATGGTTCATCTGTATTTCGTGGTCCGCGTTTCTCTGAGTCAGAAAATTTTAGGTTAAATATTTACAATGTAGTTTAAATTTTTACTGTTTAGGGTAAAAAAAAATTGTATAAAAATTTCAATTTATTTTAGTAAAGGGGCCACGTTTTATTTTAAACTAACTTTCCTTTTATAGTTAAGTGTAATATATATATATATATATATATATATATATATATATATATATATACTATATATAACCAACTTATATATATATATATATATATATATATAGCATAACTATATATACTACTCTATATATATATATATAAATATATATATATATATATATATATTTCCTCTTTGTATATACTTATATTATATATGCAATATATGTATGCTTTATATATATAATATATGTAATATGTATATATATATATATATACTCAAATACCTTCTTCTTTATGTAGAATAACCCAGCAGCCTTGTAATATAATATATATATATATATTTATATGTATATATGTATATATATATATATATATATATATGTATATATATCATAATTTATTTCATATAATAATATATATATATATGTTTATATATATATATATATATATATATATATATATATATATGTAACTAATATATATATATGTATATAATATTAACATAATAACATATAATATATATAACATGTAATAATAATATATATATATATATATATATATAAAATGTAATAATATGGAAATATGTATATAACATATATATATATATATATATATATATATATATACTTATATATATAATATATAATAATAATATATATATATATATATAACTCAACATAACAGTATATAATATATGTATATAATATATAAATATATAACAACATATATATGCTTAATATATATATATAACTAATAACCTTATAACAATATATATGTAATATATATATGTAATATTTATATATATAATATATAATAATATATATATTAATAATATATATTATATATATATATATATATATATATATATATATATATATAACAACATCAATAACAATAATATAATATATATATATTTATAATAATATATATATATATATATAATATATATATATATATATAGCAACACTATATATATATATACTTTGCATATATCTTATGTATACTATATATATATATATATATTCTTCTTCTTCATCTTCCTTATATAACACTAACATATATACTATATATATATATTTATACTATATATATATATATATATATATATGTATAAACAACATAATAATATTATATAATATATATATATATATATATATATATATATATATATATATATATATATATATATATATATATATATATATATATATATATATATATATATATATATATATATATATATATATTATAGTAAGCGACGGATATTAGTTAAAAGAAGAAGATAATAAGAAAAAAAAGAGGTATGTTTAGGTTAAAATTTTAGAGAACGAACAGATTGTTTCAGACTTTCTCAAGTAAGGTGAAGGTTACCAGAGCTGATGGACACACAAACTTATAAGGAAAATTGAGAAAGAAAAGAAAAAGATCCCGATGAATTCGGTAAGTAAAGTTAAAGTTGTGTTTTATTATTAAGAAAGTTTTCTTTGAAGGAAATATTACTAATTATGAATATGTATACATTTTAGGGACCGATTGGTTACCAGGCTAGATACGTAGTTCCCATTTTTGAAAATCAACATTGAGGATCGATATTAAGAAACAGATGTGCCGTGCAAACTCAACAAGGATTAGGTTTGGCTCTGGAAATGGATTGTTGGAACCAGCTTTGATATTCAAAAGGAACCGAATACGAATTTGCAAAAATTCGTCAGTGATTGACTCCGTAAATAAGTTTAACTAGTTGATGAATACGAACGTAAGTTATCTGTGATTCGTTTTATTACTACGTAAGGTGACTAAGATTTTAAAGTACAGGTTTTTCCTTTTATTACCTAAGGTGACTAAGATTTTAAAGTACAGATTGTCCTATTATTACCTGATGTGACTAAGATTTTTAAAGTACAGATTGTTCTATTATTACCTAATGTGACTAAGATTTTTAAGTATAGATTTGTTCTATTACTGCTTAAACGTGACTCAGATCTTTAAGTCTAAACATTTTGTCTTTTCGCTTTGAACATTATTTAGTGGAAACTAAGTTAAGCTGATTAGCCAATATACTAAAGTGTTATTACGATTACATTTTAAAGCGACATCTTTTTACATAGTACTAATCGATTACTAAAGTTTAAAGGTGACACTCTCCCATGTTCACGTGATAAATTCCCGTCTCTTCGGTCGATTTTGAAGAAGTCCTGTCTCCTCGGTCTGTTTTGAAGTAGTCCTGTCTCCTCGGTCTGTTTTGAAGAATTCCTGTCTCCTCGGTCTATTTTGGAAAATTCCTGCTGACATTTATTTAATGATTTATAACCTTGATGCATTTACATTGAATATTAGTTAGGGCATGTATAATATTAGTTAGGGCACTTAAATGGTTGTCATGAATATTTTCTTAATTATATTTAAGAAAATCCTATGTTTACATTCCTTTTGCCTCTCCATCATTGCAGAATCGATAATTGAACAGAAGATCATTTTTATTACAATATATATATATATATATATATATATATATATATATATATATATATATATATACTGATATATATACTGCTATATATATACTATATATAGGCTAAAAGACTTATAAACTGTCCTGTACTTTCTAGTTCACTTGACCCTCTATCTTTGCGGCGCGATGTTTGGTGCTTTATCTCTTTTCTATAGACACTCGTAGCGGCAGGTGCTCGAGGGCGCTTATCACTCGCGCCTCCTTTAAGACGCCCTCGCAGCACAAGGGGTGCTGTGTCGGCTTACATGAGTTTTGTGTTGATGTTAGCAACTCAGACTAGTTCGCTGCGGTGCATCTTCCTTCTTTCCTGCCTCTGTTCTGTGGAATTCTCTTCCATCTTCTGTCTCTTGTTTTCCTACCCAATTTAATCTCCCTCACTTTAAAGCCCGCGTCTGTGCTCATCTGCGTAATTTGCGTTAGTTGAGGTTTTATTGAGTTTAACACCCCCTCCTTGAATTAGGTCTTTGCCCGTGAGCGGTGGTGATATCTGTAAAAATATATATATATATATATATATATATATATATATATATATATATATATATATATATATATATAATATATATAGGCCAAACATATATATATATATATATATATATATATATAACAACAACAATATACTATAACTTATATATATATATATGTATAACCTTATATATTATTATATATATTGTATATATATTGTATATATTAATATATATAAAAAAACTATATATATATATATACATATAACTTATATGTATATATATATATATATTGTGTGTTAATATATAGTTGTATATATATTGTATATATATTAATATATATATAAATATATATATATATATATATATATATATACTATTTATATATATAACTAATATATATACTTATTTATATATATATATATATATATATTTATATACCTATATATATATATATGTTAATACTTTATATTAATATATATATAGCATATATATTATATATATATAACCAAATAATATAATATAACATATATATATATATTTAACTAGTAATAACATACTCAACCTTATGTAACCCATATAGCTTCTAACTGCTATGCTGCTAACTTAACAACAACATATATACCATATTGTACATAACATATTAATATGTAATATAGCCCAATATATGTATATGTATATATATATTCTTCTTCTCACTATATAACCTGTATATGTATATATATATATATATATATGATAACTTATGTATCTTCTATATATATATATGCTATTTATATATATATATATAATAACTTAATATATATATTATATGTTATATATATATGTAACTATATGTAGCTAACAATATAACTCTTCTTTAACTGTATATATATATAACATATATATATATATATATATATATAGGTAAAATATAACTTATATATATATATATATATATGAGTAAATATATAATAA
>JABUQX010090621.1:27500-37500 GCA_015478945.1 Trachelipus rathkii | reverse complement strand
TATACTTATATATTAATAATATATAATATATGTATATAATATATGTAATATTTATATAACAATATATATATAATATATATATATATAATATAATATATATATATATATATATAACAGCCAGAAGGACCAAAACAAATAAATAACAACAACAATATATGCTATATATATATAACTTATATATATATAGCAATATATATGTATATATATATATAATAATATAGCAACAGCAGCAACCAGCCAATAATATGTTCATATAACCATATGTAACCAACCCAGCAACAACAACAATACAGCAACGCAATAACAACAACAGCAGCAACAATAACGTAAATACTGAAATAAATATACTTATATATATATATATATAGCAACAATAATAAAATTAACCTTAACAACAACAACAATATAATAATAATATGAGTATAATAATATATATATATATATATATATATATATTATAATATACTATATATATGTTATAATATATATATATATATATGCTGCTCGTATATATGTATATATAACAAATAACAACATATATACATATATATATGTTTATATATGTAATATAGCATATATATATATAATAGCAACTTAACATAACATAATATATATAACATAATATATATATATATGTATATATTTAAATATAGCATATATATATATTTAAATAACCAAAAATTAAAACAACCTTGTTTGAAATATGTATATATATGTATTTAGAGTATATATATATCTTTCTATATATATATACTCCAATATATGTATATATATATATATATATATATATGCTCTTAATAGCACTTATAATAATATATTAATATATTGAAATAATATATATATGAAATCTTATTATATATATATATAACATATAACATATAACTAATAATAGCATATATATATATATATCTTCTTTTATATATATATATATATAATAACATATAACCAACTGCTGCTCAACTTTAACAGCAATGAGTAATGTGAAATGGCAATAATATATACATATATGTTTACAATTGTATACTATATATGTATATATGTATAATAACTATATATATATATATGCTATATATATAGTATGTATATATATAAGAGAAATATATATATATATCCGACGACAGCCAGCAATATATATATATATATATCTAACTGCTGCTGCTCTATAACCAGTATATATGTGAACAATATATGAAATGCTTTATAACTATATATATATGAAACGTAATAATATATAATAATAATATATAAATCTTTCTTTCTCTAACCTTAAATAATAATATTATATATATGTATATATATAAATATAATATATATACATGTAATATGTATATGTAATATATATATATATATACTATATAACATCTATATGCTCTTAGCATATATATATATATATATATATATATATATATATTTATATTCATATATATATTTATATATGCTTATGTTTATGTTTATATACATATATACATATATGTATATATATATAACAATATATATATTATATATAACCTTATATATAATATATTAATATATGTATATATCTTTATATATATCTTATATATAAAATTAATATATATATATATATGTATATATATATGTATATATGTATAACCAATAACTTAATAATATTTATGATTTAAAACTATAACTATTTATATATATAGTAATAATATAGCCAGCATATATACCAGCACAACCAACTCAGCAACCCCAACAACTAACATATCTTTCTTTTTGTAATATATGTAACAATATATATAACATATAACAATATATAACATTTATTATAATATATATTCATATTATATTATATATGTTATTATATATATAATAATTTATATTATATATATATATAAATTATATTATAACTATATTATATTTATATATATTATACCTTACCATACCTCAAACATATACCATATACCCACCATATATTTATAACATATATACCATATATATATACTAATATATATATATATATATATATATATATATATATATATACCTTTTATATATATAATAATATAACAACATATATTATAATAATATAATATATAATATGTAATATATATATATATATATACATATAATATATATAAAATATATATATATATATAAATATATATTTATATATACTTATATATATATATATATATATATATATATATATATAATATATATATATATATTTATATAACAACTATATATATATATATATATATATATATATATATATATATATATATATATATATATATATATATATATATATATATATATATATATATATATATATATATATGTATATATATAGTGAAAGGACCAAATATTAAAATTCTAAGAAAAAATGGGAATAATTTATATAAAATACTAAAATCACTTTACCTAAATTGTTAAATTTATCGCCGGGCATGAGAGTGAGCAAAGTCAGAGATAATATCTTCAGTTTTTATTCAATATTTTGATGTATGTAAAGGAGGGCAAATTCAGTAAGTCTTTCATCTCCAATAGTATTTCTCAAGTAGGTTTTCAGAAGTATTAATGTTGAAAAGCAGCTTTCTACTGAAGCAATAGACATGGATAAAATTGCCAGTATTTGCAACAAGGTGTAAATATTTAAAAATTGTGACTGCGAACAAGAAACTAGTCCGTCCTTTGCTGTTTTTAGACGATCTGTGCTGCGATGCCATTTCAACTTTTATAAATCCCATTCTGCTATTACTAAATCTTCAATTGTGCTTTCGAGATCTTCTTTGTAAAATGTTACACAATACTTTATCTTCTTATATAGTACATTACACCTGCTCGGTATGACAAATTGCAAGGAAGATATAATTTCTTTATGATTTAAAACCTCTCTACTAATGCTGGTATTAAATCATCCAAAAATCTTATGAAAATGATTTTGCGATATTAAGTCTGTGGGTTGGAAGAAGGAATGTTGGACCTTTATTTTTGGAATTTGTTAATTCTTGGTACAGCAATTTCAATACCCAGCTCAAATTCAGATGCGCTTAAACATTCTTCAAAAATCTACTGAAATTCTAATGTTGCATTTTCTCTGATGGCTTATTTATATATATATATATATATATATATATATATATATATATATATATACCCTCTACCCACAAAAAATATATATATATATATATATATATATATATATATATATATATATATATATATATATATATATATATATATATATATATATATATATATATATATATATATAATAATATATATGTATGTATAATAGTATAACTTCATATTTATATATATATATATATATATATATATATATAAAAATATATATAATATAATATGAAATAATAATATATATATGTATATCTTTAACATAACTCTATATATATAATAATATATATGTATAATATATATAATATAGTAATATATATGTATATATAACCTATATAATAATATATATATCTAATTATTACACGTGTATAACTTTAACTGTACCAATGTAATATAGTATGTATATGTATGTATAGAGTATAATATAACGTAATATGTATATGAGTAACATAATATATGTTTATGTATAAAAATATGTATATATATATATATATGAAATATGTATATATATATATATGTAATAATATGGAAATGTACTCCCCACATATGTATAATAACAACTATGCTGTATATATATATATGTAATAATATATATATATATAACAACAATAATAATAATATAACTTATATATATGAAATATATATATATATATATAACCAACAATATCTTAATATATATATATATATATATAATAATAACTAATAATATATGCTAACTATAACTCTGCTGTATATATATATAGTAATATATATATACTTATATATATATATCTTATATATTTATATATTATATATATTATATATATATATATATATATATACTATAATAACATATATATATATATATTTATATATATATATATATATTTATATATATATATATATATATATATATATTTATATATATATATTAACATATATATATATATATATATATATATATACATATATATAACATATATATATAACATATTAACTAATATTAACATATATATATAACTGTACTATTTATAACCTTAACCAACTTTCCAAGCATAACCTTTATTCTTTCTTTCTTAACCTTATATATGTTTGCTGCCTGTACCAATAACCAGCAACTTGTATATAAATAATATATATGGCATATGGCCAACATATAATATGGAAATATGTATGCAAAGAGAGACGGTTGCAGTGTTTACCTTCTCATCATATGTTCTTTCTTTAACATCTTATCTTATTGCGATTATTATGCAATATTTACATTTACCATCTAAAATATAAAGAACGAGGGACAGGACAGGCTGGACACCTGGTGATGTCGCCTTGACGGAACTCGGTTGCTTTATAAGTGTTTGAATCCAAGTTTTTGGCTTGGAGGATGGCTCAGTTGTATAGCACTGGGATTGTCCTCACGCGCAACATGCAGTGGTTCAATCCCAGAAGGCAGTTAATTCTTTCACCTTCTCATCATGTTCTTTCTTTAACATCTTATCTTATTGCGATTATTATGCAATATTTACCATCTAAAATATAAAGAACGAGAGATAGGACAGGCTGGACACCTGGTGATGTCGCCTTGACGAAAGCTCGGTTTAATCTTTATAAGTGTTCTTGAATCAATTTTTGGCTTGGAGGATGGCTCAGTTGTATAGCTCCGGGCATATTGTCCTCACGCGCAACATGCGGTGGTTCAATCCCAGAAAACCAGTTAATTCTTTACCTTTTCATCACTGTATGTTCTTTCTTTAACATCTTATCTTATATATATATATATATATATATATATATATATATATATATATATACTCATAACCTTACTCACTCTCTTATATATATATATATATATCTATATATATATATATATATAAATATATAATATTATTTATCCCTGTGTGCGGGGAGAAAGAATTCCCATCGTATGTCCTGCGTGTCGTGAAAGTCGACTAAGGGCGGTGGTAGTTGGGTTGGCTGCCCACTACCACCTATCTCTTACTATAGGAATACTGATGCATGCCTCGGAGATGGTCGTGATCGCCGTAAACGACCTTCTAACTTTTGGCGGCAGAAATTATGTATGAATCGTATGGGTACATGGAATGTCAGGGAGGAATAAATGTTAGGGAGAAGAGGAGAGAGGTGATGGATATATATTTAGAAAGAGGGCAAATTTGATTTGCTCGCTGTGACTGAAAAAAAGATGAAAGGAATAGGTGAAATTAAGTGGTGTGATGTGAAATGTGCGTGCTGGTGTGGAAGAGAGAATGAGAGAGAGGAGAGAAGGAGTTGCAATTTTGATGAGTGACCTGTGGTACAAAGCTATGTTAGATAGACTTTGTATGTGTGAGTCCTAGAATTCTAATGGTTGTTAAATTTAAGTTTGAAAAGGTCAAGGTGTGTGAAGTTTGTGACGTATGGTCCATCTGAGAGAAACGTTGAAGAGAGTACATTTTTGGGATAATTTGAATGATGTTCTGGATGGGGTGGTAGGAGTTTCAGATTGATAGTGTTGGGGGACCTGAATGGTTGGATAGGTGATCAAAAAGGGATGGTATAACAGGTGGTTTTAGGGTGGGGGAGAAAATGAGAATGGTAGGAAGGTGATTATTTGATTTCTGTGAAGAGAGGGGTACATGTGTGTGAGTAATACTTTCTTTAAACACAAGAGTATCTATAAGTATACTAGATTTGGTGTAGGTAGAGATGGTATCGAAGGAAGTGAAAAAGTATGATTGATTTAGTGTTGGTGAAGAAGGAGATGTTGAAGTATGTGTTGGATGTTAAATCAGTGAGGGTTTAGGAATGGGATTATCCGGATCATTATGATGATCTTGGTAGATGAAGTTAGTGGGGGCTTGGATGGAGAAAGGTAAATTGATACGAAAGGAAATAGGTCACATTAAGAGTGACAGGTTTCCAAGTGGAGCAAAAGAATAAGGATAAGTATGTAAAAGAGCGCTCGCTAGTAAATCAGTTGAATGTGAACAAGTTGATACTGAACAAATCTGAGGGCAAATGAAGGAAGCAATTGTTAATGTAAATTACAAAGATATGTAATGAATAATGTAATTAGATAAAATAGCAGCAAGTGGTGGACCAGTGATTAACAGCCAGTTAAGGCTTAAGCAAAGAGTTTTGGAAATACTAAGCCAAATGATGAAGTTTCAAAGAAAGATGCTTGGAATTATATAAGGAGGGGAAAAAATACTAAAAAGATGTATACGTAGGAGAAAACAAGAGGAGTAAATGAACAGTTTGGAAGGAGGATGAATGAGGACATACAAGGGAAATAGGAGCTCTTCTGGAAGGAAGCGCGAAAGGTTAGAATGAGAATATATGAAATCTGCTTAGAATAATGAATAGGGATGGTGCTTTTGTAACTGATGAAATGGATGTGAGGGAGAGTGGAAAGAACACTTCCGAAAATCTGCACAATATTAACAGTAATGATGAGGTGTTAGTGAATGTGTGTGTGTGGACTTGATGGTGCAAGAAGGGGAATAGGTATTTTGGGGATGAGGTTATCAGTAAGTGGTAGTTTAAAGGTAGGGTGAATGTTATTGAGAAACGGGAAACCAGCTGGTATCGATTTAAATTACAAGTGAAATGATCAAGAGCGAGGTGAGATGGTGATTGATTGGATTTGGGAGTTGTGTAATAAAGCTTTGATTTATGGAGGGTATAGTTCCAAGGGATTGGAGGAGAGCGGTAATAGTACCCTTATATAAGGGGAAGGGAGGAAAGGGGAACTGTAGAAATTATAGGGGAATAAGTTTATCGAGTGTTGTAGGGAAGGTATATGCTGGTATTTTGGTCGAAAGAGTGCGTCGAGTGACTGAGGGATGATTGGTGAAGAACAAGGTGCGTTTAGGGTGGTAGAGGATGTGTGGATCAAATCTTTACATTGGGGAAACAAATGATTGAGAAAATGAGGGAGAAGAAGAATAAATTATATTTAGGTTTATGGATTTACAAGGCGTATGATAGAGTTAATGAGTATCTTTAATTAAGGTATCAGTATATGGTGTTGGTGGTAGGCTTCTGAAATGGAATCAAAAGTATGTATGACGATAGTGAAGCGTGTGTAAGAATAAATGGTGTCAATGGTGATTGGTTTAGGATTAATAGCGGAGTGAGACAGGGTTGTGTTATGTCTCCTTGGTTATTCAATGTGTATATGGATGGGGTTATGAAAGAATTCGAGGTGGGGATGGCAGGAAATGGTGTTAGAATGATGGTGAATGGAGAGGAGTGGAGAGTGCCCTACCTATTGTATGCGGATGATTTGGTTCTGTGTGGCGAGTCAGAAGAGAGTTTGAGAGGATTGGTGGAGAGATTTGGCAGGGTATGTAAAAGGAGGGGTTTGAAAGTAAACGTAGATAAGAGTAAGGTTATGGTTGTGAGTGAGGACAGTCCTCAGTGTGAAATTATGTTAGATGATGAGTAGCTGGAGCAAGTGTCTGAGTTTAAATATTTAGGGTATGTGTTGGATGAGAAGGGAACGGATGATGCAGAGTGTAGTAGGAAAGTTGTGAATGGCAGGAAGGTGGCTGGTGCAATTAAATCGTTGGTGAATGTAAAGGGACTAAGTCTTGAGTGCGCTAGAGTCTTACATGAGGGTATGTTGTTACCTGTGTTATTGTATGGTAGTGAGACTATGGTCTGGAATAAGAAGTATAGATCTAAAGTTCAATGTGTTCAGATGGACAATCTTAGGGGCATGCTAGGTGTGAAAAGAATTAATAAAGTGAGGAATGAACGTATTAGAGAGTGGTGTGGTGTGAATAAAGGGGTAAATGAGAGAATAAATGAAAGTATTATGTTGAGATGGTTTGGTCATGTGGAAAGGATATGAATGAAAGTCAGTTGGTTAAGCGGATGTATAGTGGAGTGTGTTGGGAACCGACCGGCTGGAGACCGAAGAAAGTGGATTGAGTCGGTGAACGAATGTCTGAAGGAGAGAGAAATGAGTTGGCAGAGGCGAGAATAAAGGTGCATGATAGGAGAGAATGGCGGGGTTTTTGTATGGGCATGGTTGTGGCCCACCTGGGCCAGGGGATGAACCCCTTACATTGACGCTATAGTGAGGGTGCGTCACGGTCTGCTGATGCTCTAGGGTGAATTTTCTGTCTGTGACCTCTCACTAATTAATGGTACAGAGGGCGGTAAGGCTGGGCTTTCTTTTCAACGACGTTTGTCATGTTCTCCTACTGCTTTTCTTTTCCATCTTGTACAGCACCTTACCCCCAATCTTGGGGCAAGAGGAAGGTGAAGAAGAAGAAGAAATATAAAATATATATATATATATCATATAAATATATATATATCATATAAATATATATATATATGTCATATATCAGCCGCTTATATATATATATATATATATATATATAACATATATATATGTATATATATATATATATAACTCTCTTATATATATATATATAACCTTCTATATATATATATATATATATATATATATATATATTATATATATATATATATATATATCTTTCTTTGCTGCTCTTAATAATATACATGACAACCAATATTACATATGTATAATAATACTTAATATTTATGTATGTATATATATATATATTATATAATATATATAACCTTAATATATATATATATAATAACATATATATATATATAATATATATATATACTATATAATATCAATATTCAATACAATACTGTCCTCTATACCGATTCTAATAATGTATTTTAATTCTTATACGTGTCCCACGGCTAGATTTAAGATATGTGGAAAGAAATGAACAGACAATGCCAATGAATATTTTCAAGATATCGAAGCTTGAACACTTCTAAAACTTTCTTTCAGCGCTGCTGCTCTGCTGCTCTGCTGCTCTGCTGCTCTGCTGCTCTGCTGCTCTGCTGCTCTGCTGCTCTGCTGCTCTGCTGCTCTGCTGCTCTGCTGCACTACTTTTATTATGCAACTTAACATATATATATATATATATATATATATATATATATATATATATATATATATATATATATATATATATATATATATATATATATATATATATATATATATATATATATATATATATATGAGGCATTTGAAACTGTAAAGAAAATTTGATAATGTTGAACTTTCTCGAATTTGTGACGAGGATTCAAAAATGTTTTGAAAGTCCTGAAATCAAAAAGTGATAAAAAAAAGATAGAATTATGGGAATCGTCACCAATGTTGCAGAATGAATGATAAGTTCCCATACTATAATTACAAACAGTTGGTATGAAACTATTTGAAAGAACTATATTACTATACGGTAAGAATGAGAAATGTGAAGGTAAATGAGATGGGGTAGATTTTGATATGTTAATAGCCACGAAATATAATTTCACATTGTTCTTAAACGTTTAATATTCCAAATGATCATTATGTCAATTACACCTAAGATGAAATAAAAAAAAGAGATTGATGGAGAGTTATAGTTATAAAATGTTAAGTGGTACCATTCTTTATAACCTGATACTGGTTCGCACGGTTTTTACATTAAGAAATGTTTTTATATTTTTTTAAAGATTATTAAATCTCATTTCCTGTGCTTACGTTTTTGGCTCTTTTAATTTAGAGGATTCCATAAAAGGGATTACATGTTATTAATATGTAATCATTATTTTTACTGAAGATTCGCATGACGATAAGTGTTAGGGTCAAATGTAAATACTTGAAGAAAGAATGAGCCTCCTCATATCATAGGATAGCAATTAGGTTTAATATTTAAAGATTGTTTATTTAACAGATTGGTAATTAGTTAAAAGAACCTAGACTTTTACATACAATACGCTCACTTCAATATGCATTCCAATGAGATCTCTCTACTTAAATAACGTGTGATATGAGTTCATGTGGTGAGGGTCTGGGGTTCGATACTTAGCGAAA
>JABUQX010090621.1:12500-22500 GCA_015478945.1 Trachelipus rathkii | reverse complement strand
TCTCCATCTATCCTTATTAGTACTTTATGAAAGCTTTCATTGAATGGTTAAACGACCTTTTTAAGTTGAAGTATGCTCCATGATTTTCATTGAAATATTCATTAGAAATATGAATAACCAATTAAATTTTTGTAAAAAAAAAAAATTAAATCTATCGCACTGTGTAAACATATTTTATCAGATATTAACTAATATTTAAAAATTAAAATATTTAAATTTATCTTAAAAATAAAAATATTGATATTTTTAAACAATAATATCGATATTATGAAAAATGATCGATATTTTTTAAAATAAAAATATCGATACTATAAAAAATAATCAATATCGATTACCGGGCCAATTCCAAAGAAAGGCCTATATATAATATATATATATATATATATATATATATATATATATTATATATATATATAATATATATATATATTATATATATATAATATATATATATAATATATATATATATATTACTATATATATATTATATATATATATATAAATGCAATAATGTGTGTGAGGAAAAATTGATAAAATGAGGAATGAGCGTATTTTGGAGAGAACTGTGCGGTGTGAAAAGTTGAATGAGTTCGAAAGGATGGACGAAAGCTTATTGGCTAAGCGGGCGTGTAATGGTGAGTGTGTTGGGAAGTGACTGGGAGACCAAAGTAAAAGTGGATTGAGTTAGAAAAAGAGTCGGAATGAAAGGAATGTGAATTTAGTATGGTGCATTGGTGCATAATAGTAGTGATTCTGGTTATTTGGAGTTTCTCTAGCGAATCCAACAAAACTTAACCTAACCTAACCTAACCTAACCTAACTTAACTTAACCTAACATAACTTAACCCAACCTAACGCCTGCAGCTGGCTGTATGTGATTTTTTTTTATATATTGTGTCGACCATTTGACCTGTCGGCCATTTTCCCTGTCGACAATTTGGGCCAATCACCGTTTTCCGAGGGGATAGGGCTGTGAGCCTTGTCCAGGGGATAGACCCTAACATTGACGAGATGCCATATTGGGTGACTGTCACGGTGTGTGAAGCTTCAGGGCCGATTTTGGCCGTGACGGTCTTTCACTTAAGGGTATGACGGGAAGTTGTGGGGCTTTCTTCATCGATTCAGGTCATGGCCTTCAACTTAACTATTATTTCTTGGTAAAGTTTTGGGGAATTGAGTTGAAAATGTAGAAATAAAGATTTAAAAACTCCAGATGCGTTGATTACAGTGTATGCAAACTATGTTTCGGATGTGACATGCACCGTGGTCAGGTTTGGCAGATGAGTATTCCACAACCTTAAGAAAATTAAAATAACCTTGTGTCGCCGTTCTGTCACGGGAGCTGTTAGTTAAGATGGAGCTGACGACGCAGAAACCGAGCGTAGATATGAATTAAGATTTTTGACGTCATAGATTCAAATTTAAGATTGATGACGTCATAGATTCAAATTTAAGATTGGTGACGTCATAGGTTCAAATGTAAAGAAAATACGTTTAATTTCTCGTTTTATAACCATCTTATTCTTAATGATTATCAGCGAGAATCAAATTCAAATACGAATAGTTATGAACATTCCTGTGGGGTGTGAAACGAAAGTTTTATTCTTCATAAAATGAAAAGTATTAGTCCTAGAAAATTGATTTTTGTTTCATTTCATAGGAAATGTTGTTGTTTTGAAGTTTTACTGGTACTACCTTTTTGTTAAAACTTATGGATTTTCTAAGACCGGACATGATCCGATTCCTCAAAAGTGACTTTTTATACAAATGTTAAAAACATTGCAACACTCTATAACATCTGCTTTCCAAATTTTGCTTTTTTATTATCATTTTGAACATTAAAAAGGGTTCCCAAAAGTAAATTGAGAAAATACAAATTGAAAATGAGGGAATTAGGAGAAAAGAAGAGCAAAGAAGGTATAAAAATAAGAACAAATAATGTTCAAATGCATTTTATTATTCCAAGTTTTGCTATAAATAAGGAAGCATTATAAAGGAAGAAATGATAAATATTTATTATTAGTTATCAGATTAAGGTGGTAATGGCTTAGATAAGGTTGGTTTAGAAGAGTCAGGAAAAATCTTCCTACAATCAGATACAACTTGCAGCAAAAACTGCAGTTGTTCTTCGTCTTTAGTCAAACAGGAATTAATATCCTGGATTGTAATTTCAGCTGTCATTGAAACCTTAAAAAAGTCTGCTATTTTGTTTTAAATTATGTTGATTTTTACACCATACATCAGGATCAGTTGTTAAATATTCTGGGTCAATTTCAAATTTCTTTAAAAAAAAATTAGAGTTCGAGGAGAAAAAAAATCAGCTTCTTTGTCCAATAAATAAATAATCCACTCGTTTTGGAATAAGTGTTGCTTTTACATTCCTATCATCATCATCACAATCATCATCATCATTTTCTTCTTTGCACGTTAATTCTAGAGCCATGCTTTGTATGACATTTTTTTCCCAAAGTGTCATCAAAAAATGAAAATGCAACTTGCTCTGAGTTAAGATAACATCGATGGTTTATCAATTTTAGAAAGTGCTTAATCTGCATCCTCTTTATCAATTTTCTTCAGTTAACAAACTAACAAGATCATGTGTAATCACAAGTAGAGCCATGGGGCACCTGAAAAGAGAAAGAGTAGGGGGATGGATGCCAGAATCGTCCAGGATAGAATTAGATGAAAAAGGAGGCCGATTGATTAGCCTTTTCAGAAGGAGTATTATCTATAGTTCCATCAGAGTGAATAAGAGGAAGAAAGGCAGATTTACAGAAGTTATTAGAAATGTTATTGGCAAGGGGCCATAAATTTTTATCAGTAGGAGAAGCAAAGAAGTCAACGATGTTCCTTTTGGTGATAACAAGTTTAGCCTGCTGAATAATATCCCTGGAACGATTACGATATGAACGAAAATCAGCAAGAGTGATAGAAGAACTAGATTTTTTTGCTCCCGATATGGCGATATGCATTGTCTCTATCCAGAAGGGAATATGATCAAATGCCATCGAACCACGGATTTTGAGGAGAAAAAGATTTAGTTGAAGATGGAATGAACCTGCTCATTCAATCGGCCATTACGGCCTCAACGTTTTCAGCAGACGCCGCCGAAGAGTCCTTCGAGTCAAAACAGGATTCACACCAAGGGTAGGTAGCAAAGAAGCAACGCATTGCCCCCCAAATTAGCCCGATTAAAGTGCCAGAAATACGTTTAGGGTAGGAATATATATATATATATATATATATATATATATATATAATATATATATAATATATATATATATATATATATATATATATATATATATATATATATATATATAGTATATATATATATATATATATTTATTTATGTATTAATAATATATATATATATATATGATATATATATATATATTATATATATATATATATATATATATATATATATATATATATATATATATATATATTATATATTTATATATATATATATATATATATAATATCATAATATATATATATATATATATAATATATATATATATATATATATTTCTTGGGAAAAAATACAACAACAATAATTAATAATTCAAATATAATAATTTTACAAATAAGTTGTAGTATTTAGTTTAAGGAATTTTAAAAAAAACAAATAGTCTCAAAATTAGGGAAAAACTCAAAAATAATTAAATAATAAATTCCTTTTAATTCTAAATTTTATTTATTTGTAAATGAAATTTCCATAATAGCTGAAATGATTACTTAGTTAAGAGTACGAAAGCTCCAGTGAAACATTTTTTTAATGTCTTAAAGTTTTTATTCAGTTTATAAAATATTTTAAATTTAGTTAGTATCTTGGTTCTGAAATTTACCAATAATTCCCAGACTTTGTACTAAAAATCCTTTTTCCCTTTATCGAAGGTTATACTAAGTATTACTTCTTAGGTTATTCTGATCTACATTGTTTAAATTTAAGTGGCTGAATTATGTATAAAGTTAAACTATAAATTTACGAGATATTGTTATATAAAATACATTTCATATCTTTCCTTTAAAGTTCTGAAATATTTATTTGAGAATAAACAATGTTTAACATTTGAGAATTACTTTTGAATTAATCCATCTGCTTAAACAGATATTTTGAAATAAGTTAATATCCGTGTAGTGCAGGCATTTAAATGTATATAAATCGTAAAATTTTGGTATTAAAAAATACTAGAGTATGATGCGACATGACCTCTTATATTTATTCCCTCTAAATAAAATTCGAAGGAATTGTGGTTATTTAAAGAAGTATTGGTAATAGTGGCGCAGAGGGGCTTCACCCCCGATTTTTATAACAATCATAGGATATACTCTAAAAAAAATGAAGAATAAAAAAACAAACAAACGTGGCGGTCTCTTTAGGGAAAAAAATTTCTGTTGTAGAAACTCCCATAGGATTTTCTTATATATATATATATATATATATATATATATATATATATATATATATATATATAATATATATATATAATATATATATATATATATATATATATATATATATATATATATATAAAATTAAATCGCAGGATATACTCTAAAAAAATAATGAAGCATAAAAAAAACTAAAATGATTTAACACTTTAGGAAAAAAGTTAGCCTCTCACAGTTAAAAATTTTCCCATGGCTTTCTTATTAAAATTAAAATTAATGGACCTCGTGGTCGTTTTAAGGCTATCTTAGTTCAGGTTATGATAAGATTTTGTTAAGTATACATAGATTTTCTGTGTATAACTAACAAAACATATCATAAACCTGAACTAGAGGGCCTGAATGAGACCTAACCTTGATGGATCAAAAATTAAGTCTATGGGAGTTTTAAGAACTTTGAGAGTCTGTAACTTGTTTTCCCTAAAGAGACCGCCAGGTTTTTTTTTATTATTATTATTTTTGAGTATATCCAGTGATCTTTATAAAAATCGGGGGTGAAGCCCCTCTGCGCTATTAATATCGAAGTATTTTAAAAGCATTAAAGTAAAGAAATATATATATATATATATATATATATATATATATATATATATATATATATAATATATATATATATATATATATATATATATATATATATATATATATATATATATATATATATATATAATATATATATATATAATAATATATATATAAATATATATATATAATATATATATATATATATATATATATATATATATATAAATTATATATTAATTTCGCTCATTTGAATAAAAATTTTGAAGCTGTTTGGATTTAGCTATTCTGAGGAACGAAAAGATAAAATTTAAAACCATCTTGCCTTTTCTAAAATATTACTTATGCAGCAAGTTATTTTACTAGTGAATAGCTTAATCCCAACATCAAATATAACTTGCCATGAAATATTAACTTAGAGTAAAATTTATACTGATATGGCTTTTTAGTTTAATCTCGTGACGAAGCAATTATACGCACTGAATATAATAATTTTCAAAAGTAACATTCTTTCTTTGCAGGAATATTAACTTAATTTAAAACGTGAAGTTAAATTATGACTGGCCGTGGAAAAGAGTTGAAAAAGATAAAGAAAACTTTATCTAAACGATCAGGTCTTGTGTTGTCAGCAAGTAGAGTTTTAAGACATTTAAAACTCGGAAAATATGCCAAACGCGTGGGAAAACCAGCTGGGATATATTTGGCCGCAGTTCTTGAGTACCTGGTAGCAGAATTGCTGGAACTTGCTGGAAAGGCTGCAAAGGATAATAATAAAAAAATAATAACTGGTCGGCATATTCTTTTGGCAGTTAAATCAGACGAAGAAATAGACCAACTTCTTAAGCATGTAACAATTACCGAGGGTGGCGTTCTTCCGCATATCGAAAAAATACTTCTGCCAAAGAAAACTTCCATAAGAAAAGAACATAAGGAAGATTAATTATTTTAATAGAAAAATAGTTTTTAATATTTTAGCGTAAAATTTTTTTAATACTTAATAAAAAATTTTAAATAAATATAACCAACCTTTATAATATCATTTTTAATAAACTTAGTTTGGAAAATTTTTTCTTTAAATCTTAAAAGCTATCTAATGAATGTGGATAATTTTCTTATTTGTAGTGCAAGTTATGCCATAGTATAAAAAAATTTATACTGTGGTTATGTTTCAACGTAATTTTCAATGTTAAGGGTATCAAGGTGTGTTATCATCGAAGGAAATGATAAGTCCCTATTGTAGTTTATAATTTAAAGACATTTGAAGTGAAATTACTAATCATACATAAGAAAGAAATATAAAGTAATTATCCCAGCATTATATATATATGTTTTCAATTGAACTGTAAATAAGTTTCCTATTTGAACCATTTAGGTGATGAAAATGAAAGCTTTTCTAATTATTATTAAAAACTTTTCTTAATCCAATTCTCAAAATTAAAGCCTCTGACCTTAAAATGACTTATTTAATAATTGTAATTAGTTTTCCTTTAAGTGACCAAATAATCATCTTGCTAATACTTTCAAAGAAAATTTAAAATTTCATTCATTAACAATTAAGCTGGAGGACCAAGTTATAAACGTAAACATGCGAGGAAATATTTATGTAGAATAAAATGAATGTGTTTATCGGAATATTCTTTATAATGAATAGCATCCATACGTACTCCTGAACGATCCTTTGTATTGAAGGAACGCTTATGCTTCAATAAGTTATAGTTTTCACTCAAAATTTCGCATGATTGATAAAAGTTTGATCGACAGATTTGTTCACAACCTTTTTCATCGAAAAAAAAGAAGAAAAAAAACTAAATCCTATATTTATTTGTTCATAAGCTCTGCGTTATATATTGACATAATTCCGTCTAGTTATTTTGAAATTCAAAATAATTCCTAACGCTTGTGATATTCTAAATGTTTTTAAAATGAAATATCCTAAAATATTTAAATTATTTTTAACATGTGTTGTAACTTACATCCTTTTATAATTCACTTATGTTCATTACCTCTCTATTAATTCTTTATTATTGTTTAACATTAAACATCCTATGACATTCGCCACAAACCATACTTCCTAGCTGGTGACCATTCTTTATTCAACCATTCTTTTTCCTTTACCATAATCAGTCTTCGAAAACCTTCACATAATCGAATTTGGCTTTGTTATATTTCTCATACTCCTAAAGGTACGTTGCAATTGCATTCTATGACTGGTTTTAATCAAGCTTCGTAAGCTGCTTTTATAACATAATTTACTCTTCATTTGTTGCAATTTTGATAAAATTTATAGCAGCACATTAATTACTATAAAAATAGAACATTCATTTATATTTTCTTCAAAAGATTCGCTTAGATTTCTGTAGCTGAACTTGCCCCTACAATAACTAATTTTAAAATTAATGAAATAAGTCATAAAATATTTAAAATATCTTTTAAACATCAATACCACACATACTTTTTTTTTCAGGATTTACTATTTTTTCACATCGAGAATATTTTCACGTGTCTTAAGTCGCCCCTTAAACTTTTTAAATTTAATATTTAACTTCAAACCAAAGCTCAAATTTAACTACCTTTAATATTAAAAAGATTGCTGTAAGCTGTGGAAGTTTAGCATCATCTCACAAAGCATTTAGACGTGATGTATTAGGGCAGGACAGGCCTAGCAAGCAGCTGTCTGAAAGAACCTGCTTGTAATTCTCAAGGACCAGCCTCTGATACAGTTATATATATATATATTATTATATATATATATATATATATATTATTATTATTATTATACATATATATATATATATTAAGAGCATATATAGATATTATTATTATTATATATATATATTAAGTTATATATTATTATTATTACTACATATACATATATGTTAATACTGGCTGGCTGGTTATTGGTTGTTATTAGCAAATATATGATATATATATATATATATATACATATATACATATATACATATATGGCTACTAATAGGCTACAGCAAGATGAAACCTTCCAGAAGAGTACAAGAGCATATATATATATATATATATATATATATATATATATATATATATATATATATATATATATATGTGTATATATATATATATATATATATATATATATATATATTAGTGATGGATCGAATAACCGCAACCGCAGTTCTCACTGGTCTACACAACCGCAACTGCGTTTGTCACTGGTCTTTACAACCGCAACCGTGGTTTTCACTGGTCTACACAACTGCAACTGCAACCGCAACCGCGTTTGTCACATCTTCACAACCGCTACTGCGGTTGTGAGGAAGTTATCTTTTAAAAATATTCTTTTATGCTATCAAACTCTCTCTCTCTCTCTCTCTCTCTCTCTCTCTCTCTCTCTCTCTCTCTCTCTCTCTCTCTCTCTCTCTCTCTCTCTTTTATATGAAAAACGAGGATTCGGTTTGTCTTCACTCCTCAAATACTTCTAGGATAAGACAACTTACTAGTTCTGATTTTACACTAATTGAAAAATGTTTTACCCCTATTGGAGATATTTGAAGAGATTACTAAAAAGTTAAGCTTTCATTCGTCCTCTATATCACAAGTAATTCCTTTTATTGTGTCGTTAAAAACTCTTCACCAAACCTCAGATTTCGAGGCTGAAGAGGGAATTAAATCAGCTGTACAAACAATAAATTCGGTTAAATCGAAGATTTTATAATTTAGAAAGAAATTTCTTGTATTCTATCGCGCCGTATCTAGCTCCTCGATATAAAGGGAATTTTTTATAACTTCCTATGTTTTTAAAGAAGTTCAGGAAGAAATAACAAAAAGTATGGAACTTCTTCAGAATATGGAAAAGATATATCTATTAACAGACATCCTTAAAGAATTTAAGCTGCAAAAATAAAGCAACCTTCAGCATCCAAGCCAAAAACTCTGTTTGATATCATGAATGCTCATTTAACATCAAGTAGTGATGATGATACAGAAATAGAGTTTAATGAAAGTGTTTTGGATGAAATAGCAAAACATCAAAAAGAAAAAAGGATCGATTCGGAAGATGATCCTCCAATGTGGTGGAAAGGGAGCAAACATAACTTTAAATAGTTGAAGATTATGGCTAAAAGATATTTGTCATGCCCGTCCATTAGTATACTTAGTGACCAACCTTTTCAGCGGTAGTGGATTAATTTATGACGAGAAAAGGATGAGATTAACAGGATAAAATGCAGAAAATTGTTATTCCTTAAATCTACCTTGCCGATTCTAAAATTCAATTACAAACGCGAATAACTAAGGAAGCACCTTTAGTCGGATACTTTCCAGTTTCCACAGGACGGAGGATGGGGAAAGTGGATGGTGTACTGCATTGTGCATGGGTCCTCGTCCCGCACCCTGCACATTAAACGACCAGAAATTTAGAAATTTTCAAGGTTTTTATTATAATAATAATAATAATAATAATAATAATAATAATAATAATAATAATAATAATAATAATAATAATAATAATATGATTATTATTACTATTATTATTATTATTATTATTATTATTATTATTATTATTATTATTATTATTATTATTATTATTAGTAGTAGTAGTAGTAGTAGTAGTAAACAAAGCAATGATTAAATTGTTTTTATTGCACAACCAAAACAGCGGTTGTTGAAAATTTAAGAACCGGAAAGCAACCGCAACCGCGGTTGTTGAAAAATTTGAACCGCAAAAAAACGCAACCGCGGTTAGGCAAAAATTCAGCTTCGCTCCATCATCACTAATATATATATATATATATATATATATATATATATATATATATGCAGTTATAAGGTAGCATATATATGTACAGCATATATATATATTGTTAAGCAGCAGCGCGCATGTTAAGCATATATAATATATATATATACATATTATCATTAGATATATTATTGATATTATTATTATTATATAAACATATATATATATTATATTATTATTATTATATTATTATATTATTATTATTATTACATATATATTATTATATTATATTGGTTATTATTATATATT
>JABUQX010090621.1:0-5000 GCA_015478945.1 Trachelipus rathkii | reverse complement strand
TATGATTTATATATATATATATATATATATATATTATTATTATATATATATATATATATATATATATTATTATTATTATTATTAGATATATTATTATATGTGTATATATGTGTATATATGTGTATATGCTATATATATAAATTATATATTACATATATATTTATATATATGGAGCATATGCTATATATTAGTTATACATATGTTACAATATACATATACATATATATATATATATATATATTTTTTATATATATATATATATATATATATATATATATATATATATATATATATATATATATATATATATATATATGTATATATATATATATATATATATATAAAAATATATATATGGTGATATATATATTAATATATATATATATATATATATATATATATTATTATTATATATATATATATATATATATATATATATATATATATATATATTGGAAAAAAAATTTAAAAATATAATGAAAAAAGTAAAAAGAATTGATATATATTTTTTTTCCACTTCACACTAAGCGGACAAAAATTATTAGGCTATGGCAATTTATTTTCTTTTAAATTTGACTTATGTAACTAAAGTTTGTAAAGCATAATTATGAATGTAGGTACCATAACATAAATAGTTTCAGACGATGATATTTTATTAACATTTTTACAAGTTAATAACCTTATTTTAAAGTCAGAAAATTTGTGAAATATGTAAGAATAAATGTAGAATATTCAAGATAAGGAAAAATTCTTCTTCAGTTGTTCGTCAAGAAATTGCAATAAATTCTACACTGGTTTCGCCTGTGAATTTTTGGCTACATAACGCAAAACTGTCATACAAATGTAATTTTTTTTTATTTACATTGTTAATGAATGTACTTTAACTCAAATAAAGAGCATTCTTAAATTAATCAACAAACATGTGTAGACTGGTTAGGTTTTTGTCGAGAGATTTTCGTTTTAGAATGCATGCAATTTAAAATGAATAATTTTACTTCCCTTTACGCTTTGGTATTACTTTAACTAAAGGAATACCTCGGTAAATCGCAAAAGATAGAGAGTCGGTGTCTCAGTTCTCCTTGGTGGACGACGGGGGACTCTATCTCTCCCCCTCTGTCCCCCTGTCGGCTCGGAGTCTCTGAATGGGAAACAAAATTTTAAAATATTTCCGACGAATAAATGCAAAAATAAAATAAAAAGAAATAAAAAAATTAAACCCCTTAAAATTTTCCGCTGATTAAAAAATATATATAATTTGTTTTACTGTAGGTGCTGCCGTTCTCTAGTTAAATGATATCAGCTTTAGACACATACATATACATACATATACATATTACTTTTCGTCGTATTACGCAAAAATTAAGCTAAAATTTTTACGAGATCGGATTATTATATTTAAAGATATTAGCTAATAAAAAAAAATTACTAATTATTATATGCATGTATTATTGTATAGTATTGCATATTATTATTATTATATATATATATATTATTATTATTATTATTATATTATTATTATTATTATTATATTATATATATATATTATTATTATTATTATATATTATTATTATTACGTACGTATTGTATGTATTTATTATATACATATATATACATATATTATTATTATTATTACATACAGAAAATAATATATATTATTATTATTATAAATATATATATTATTGTATTATATACATATTATTGAGTTACATATTATTATAGCAGATATGAGTTATGTTACATATATGCTATATATAGTTGGTTGGTTGGCTATTAAAATATTATTATGATATGTATACATGCATATTATTATTATTATTACTGGAGTTAATATTATATTATTATTATTGGTTATTGTTATTACATATTATTATATACATATTATTATTATTATTACATACATATATATATACATATCTATTATTTCATACATATATTATTATTATATTATTGTTATTATTATTATTACATTATTATTATTATATATTATATATATTAATATGCTATATTATTATTATTATATATATATATACATATACATATATAGTATTTCATATTATTACATATACATGTTATATATTATATATAGCATAGCAGTTAGCATATATATTAAGGTATATATATATTATTAAGTTATTATATGTTGGTTGTTATTATTATTATTATTATTATTATTATTATATGATATAAAAACATATGTTGGTATATTATTATATTATTATTACATACTATTGTTGTTATTGGTGCTATTACATACATACATATATTATGTTGTTATATACATATATAGTTACATATATTATTATTATTATATTAATAATATGTATATTATTGGTTATTGGTTACATACTATACATACTGGGTTATTATTATTATACATATATATGTTACATATTATACATATGTTATTATTAAGTTATTATGCTATGCTGTTATATTACATATGTATTATTATTATTATTATTATATACTTTGATATATTATTATTATTATTATTATTATTTCCATAATTTTACATATATATATATATTACATATATATATATATATATATATATATATATATATATATTATTATTATTATTATATATATATTATATTATTATTATATTATTATATATATTATACATATATATATATACATATATTATTATTTTATATATATATACATACATATATTATGCCATATACATATATTGGTTATTGGTGAGCATATGCCATATACATATACTATTATTACATATTATTATTATATTATATATATATTATTATACATATAATTATTATTATTACATATATTATTATTATTACATATTATATAAATATATTATTATATTATTATTATTATTATTATTATTATATATATATTATATTATTATTATTATTATTGTATATATATCACATATATATTATATACATTATTATATTATTATTGAATATGTTATTGGTACATTATTATACATATATTAGTATATGAAATATATATATATTATATATGCTATTATATTATATATTATTATTATGCTATTATATATACATACATATTAGCTACATGGCTATATATTACATACATTTCCATATTATTACATATTATTACATTTATATTACATATATATTATGCATATATATATTATACATATACATATATTGGAGTTGTTACATATTACATATGATATTAAAAAGATATATTACATATTATTATTATATTATATATTATTATTATTATTACATACTATACATACATACATTTCCATACATATTACATACATAATATTATTATGTTATTGGGAAGAAGAAGATGAGTTATTACATATATATATATTATTATTATTATTATTATTATATTATTATTATTATTACATATTATTATATTATAATAATATTATTGATAGAGTATTTAATATGATATTATTGGCTATTATTATATATATATATATATGG
This sequence comes from Trachelipus rathkii, assembly GCA_015478945.1. Taxonomy (NCBI): domain Eukaryota; kingdom Metazoa; phylum Arthropoda; class Malacostraca; order Isopoda; family Trachelipodidae; genus Trachelipus; species Trachelipus rathkii. The sequence goes on along the minus strand of JABUQX010090621.1, from coordinate 1,563 downwards.
CAGTAGCAAAAAAAATTTCACAAAGTAATTTGAACATAATGGTATTAAAATGTTGCTGAGATTTATATTTAATCTTAATTATTTACCTTCGCATTAAATGTTCTTTATATATATATATAAATATATATATATATATATATATATATATATATATATATATACATTAGAAGAGAATATATATATATATATATTATATATATATATATATATATATATATATATATATGTATTATATTATTTTATATATATATATATATATATATATATATATATCTATATATGAATGTCTAAAAGCTGACATTATGTAATCCTCGTGGAGTAGCAAGAAAGATCTACAGTGCTGATTTGAATCAGCAGAAAATTTTAAGAATGGGTTTTATTTTTATTATTATTTTTTTTTTTTGCATTTATATTTTAAAAATGGTTTCTTTTATTTTTATTTTTTATTTTTTATTTTTTTTTTTTATTTTTTTGCATTTATTCGTCGGAAATATTTAAAAAAAAAAAAGTTTATTTTCCCTATTTAGGTGGCTCGAGGTATTACTTTAGTTAAAGTAATACCAAAGTGTAAAGGGGAGTAAAATTATTCTTTTTTTTAACTAAAGGAAAACCAAAGGTAAATCGCAAAGATGGCAGGTCGGGGTTCCGGCCTCCCGGTGATGACGGCGGGACTTCAACCCCTCTGTCCCCGTCGGCTCGAGCCCCCTAAATGGGGAAAATATTTTTTTTTAAATATTTCCGACGAATAATTGCAAAAAAAAAAAAAAAAAAAAACATAAAAAACCCCCTTCCTTAAAGTTTTCCGCTGATTCCAAATATATATTTTTTTTTTTTTATTGTAGGTGCTGCCGTTCGAGTTACATGATGTCAGCTTTAGACACTCTGACATTATTATTATTATTATTATTATTATTATTATTATTATTATTATTATTATTATTATTATTATTATTATTATTATTATTATTATTCTTATTATTATTATTATTATTATTATTATTATTATTATTATTATTATTATTATTATTATTATTATTATTATTATTATTATTATTATTATTATTATTATTATTATTATTATTATTATTATTATTATTGTAATAAATATTTAAATTAATAAATTCATACGTCTGAAAGAATTTTCCTTTTAAAAAATTAGCGAAGCAAAATAATGCGTAATAGAAATGCCTTTTTTACAAAAAAAAAAAAAAAAAATCGAACTCAAAATCAAAAGCCTCACGCTATTCATAGCCTAGCTTAAGTAAAATAGTATTGCAAAGGTGTCAGAAGTTTATAAAAAGTACCAAAAATATCATTGCCTGCGTATCTAGAATTGGTATATATATATAGTTATATATATATATATATATATATATATATATAGCATATGTATATATATATATATATATATAAAGAAGATATATAGAAATATAAAAAATATATTTATATGTATATATAAGTTATATAGTTATATATATATATATATATATATATATATATATATATATATATATATATATATATATATATATATATATATATATATATATATATATATATATA
>JABUQX010090620.1:7500-17641 GCA_015478945.1 Trachelipus rathkii | reverse complement strand
TGAAAATAAAACAAAAGTATATCTCGATCCTAAGAGCGATCTTGGAACGAGTGATTTACTTCTAGAGAACTGACATACAGCATTCTTACTCTTACATACCCACCAATTTCAAGTCTACATCAACAATAGAGTTGCAATTTAGGGGTACTAACCATAATTTAAGATAGTTTCAAAATTCATACTTGTACACAAAGACGTATAGAGATTAAACCTCAACATAGGGTGCAAAATAGGAAACAACAGCACTACTCCATATTATCATCACTATTATATATCTATACGACACACCATTCCCCAATTGGCTCTCTCGATTATATTATCTTAAATCTATATTCTTTGATCTATAATTTAGATTTTGCATTATTTATTTAGTGTATCATCTTATTTTTCTGCACTCACCTATTATGATAATTAAATCAATCGTTCAACCTAAAATATCTATATATAGCTAATAAGTATACCATCATTTTATTATATTTATACGATAACTTAACCTTTTCTCTAATTTAATTTTTAATTAGATTTAATTTTTTCTTCCATTCGATCTCAGCGCATATCACAACATAGATAAGCGAGTCCGTTAGAGCATCACCGGCGTTCTCCCTGCATGAGAGTCACATGACTCAGATCACCATTTTCGGAGACCATTTGGATGTTTCTTTTTACGATTGTTAAATTTTAATTCTCTAACCCAGACGGCCCTATTACATTACGGTTAAGTCTGTTACAGACGCTCGAAGGAGTATAATAGGCTTTCAAAATCAGATGAAAGCGTGTATCGTTGCTTAAAAGCCATCACATACTAGCTCATTATGAAAACATTACACGCACACAGATAAGAGGAAATATAATATAATTGAATAAACATTAATTAATCTTAAATTAATCTTATATTTGACACATGAGTTAAATGATTAGAATAGGATAACGATGTAATTATTATAATTAACCTATTTGTCCTAACTATAACATCTGTTCTTTATCCATTAAACGGAAGTATTTTTATTAAATTTTACTGTCAAATCATTAATCTATAATTTAAAACACAATTATCAAACTACTGATTATTACAAATTATATTACCTTATATTATATTAATTATTATTTATATATATATGATTAATTAATTATATCAACTATAGATATATAATGATATAATTTACATATAAACGCAGCGTACACCACAAATAGAGAACACACACACACACACATCAACACCAATTACCGACACACCACACCACACAAATATAGACAGAGCATAAGTAAATCAATATGATATTAGTATAAATTACAAACTGCTACCTTCATCCACCATCTCGCTATGCTTACCATCTATATGATATCTTTTTAATATTCCATAGATTGATCTTAAAAGTGTTGCGTAACTCTCGCTTCAAGATTCAATATTTTCTTACTAATCGCAAAAACGGTACAAGTTTTTAGTTCCAGTAAATTTTATGGTATAGAAACAAAGTTTTATTTAATAAGCGATTTATAATTATGAATACTTATAGTAAAATTTTATGAGTTAGAAATGACATAAAATAATTTAATTTACAGCATTCGAAATGCATAAATATTAAGGAATTAAAAAAGTATATTAGATTAAACATATATTTAAATAATAAGGAAACTGTAGTGAAAGTTACCAAGACAGTAGATGTGGTTCCATGAATAAAATTTTAGCCCGAGAAAAAATGCAAGTATAAAACATTAAAAGGGACGTGAAAAATGCTTAGATATGAACATTTTTCTTTTATATTTAGGTAGATAAAAGAATGTACATTATATAAATTATTATTATACTTAAAAATATACATAAAAATCAAAGCAGTATAAGTATATATAAGGTAAATAATAAATACAACATTATAATTTTTATATATTAATTCAATTTATATACAGTGCTATATATCCAATGTCCTTAATTGACTCAGATACATTCACTGAATAAGGGAAGTAGTGTTATGAGATAAAGACCAGATAGTTATCAGGATTAATCTCAAGAAATTTATCACAGAGCTAAGAATTTACAATTTAACCTATTTTCTAAATCATAACTTAAAAAATCTTATTCTTATGTACGTTTTTCTATTAATAGGAGCATTTATTTAAATAATATTCTCTCATTAGTTCATCTTTAATAATTTAAGATTAATATCTTCCATTACTCTTAGTCTAATCTGCTAGTAATTGATTTTGAGATAGATGTATCCAAATTATACAACACAGAACTGAGATTTATGAGAGTATTGATACAATACTTATATTCTATGTCCAAAATAAAATTTTTAGAACTCGTATTCTATGAAATTCCATGAAATGTTTTCCTTTTCTTTCATTATAAGTGAAATTTTTATTCGAGGTTATAACAATGTAATAAGAGGCAATTTTAACTAATAGCACTGTGAGATTTTAAAGTAATCATTCATGTTGAGATTCAAGTATTTATATATTATAATGATAATAAATTACTGTTGTATTCAGTCGATTATGTCTTAAGTATAATTCCAAACACCCTATATGTCTACTACACGTTATCGCTATTACAAAATCACAAAGTTATAATTGCTAAAAATAATTAAATCGTTATAAAAGGATAAACCTTAGCACGTAAACAATATTGAGGATAACATATAAATTATGCGAGAAAGTCTTCATATTATATCATCTCATGTAATCACGACGCGTGAATGGTATAATATATATAATATATTGATACTATACACCCTATTATCACTATTTGCAAATCTGATACCGCTTAACTATGTGAGAACGAAAAGTGTATAAGAGTCTTTACAAGTTGCAACATACCTTTTCCATCGGTTTCCCAGGCCTATCTATTACGAGGACCGGAGTCTTCAATGTTCCCAATACACTAGAGCATTCTTTATTAAATTCAACTTCTTATTTTTTGACCTGAGACGGACGAAAAACTAAAACTTAATCGGTCATCAGGCAAAACTAGCGCCTCGGAAATTCCTTTTTTTGGACCAAAATAACACTGAGATGTTAGAGTGTATAATATAATTACTCGATAATCCTTGGGTAAAAGATTAAAATTTTTAATAGTCTCATATATTCTCTTGATGGATACTTTTGCTTGAGAGTATACATTGGTTAAAAGATAAGAATTTCACTCTCTAATCATTGTTTCAAATATATTGGAGAGTTTATATAGGTAATAGATAATAATGAATAGAATTTCAACTTTACTGTAACTAAATTATAGAATATAAGTCATCCCCACACAAAGTTAACAAATTTTTATAAAAATAATAGGATATAGTATAATATTAATAAATACATAATAATAAATATAAAATAATAATAACGATATAACTAATAAAATAATTAACATACTAGTTAGCACAATAAAATTAATAGCACAATAAAGTGAGGTGTGCCTAAATAAGTTACATATTAAGTTAAGCAAATGGAGCTAACGATCTTTCATTAACGAACCTGGGTCTTAGCATCACTCTGAGATCTTTAAACGCTTAGGAAACACTTGTTCTCGGTTAGAAATGCTGGTGTTCCGAGAGGTGGATAATAGAATAGGGGTGATATTAGATATTTCAAGTTTCCTAATTTTCTTAGAAGAGAATATAATCACCACGACTACTTTACAACGACTCACTCACACTATAACTCAACTATCTAATAATTATCAATACGTAATTAATATTATTATTAAATATAATAATAATAATTAATAATTAAAGTTAAATAATAATAATCTTAAACGAGACATAGAGACGTTAATCAATAATAGATAATGTAATCATATACATAATTTCAAATAAGTATTATTATCACTTCAAATCATCTATATATATTTATAAAAATTATAATAATGTAAAATTATAAACGTATAATTAATAATAAATGAATTTGCAGAATAAAATCAGAGTAACTACTTAAAGGTACATCAAGTATATTATGAGATGAATATTATTATTAATTAATAATAATCAAAATCAAGAAATAAGTTTCATTTAAAAATTATAAACAATAAATTTAACACTGATAATAAAGTGAAGTAATTAATAATACTTTAGCATAATAATAAGAAGTTACACACTTTTGAAGCTATATATGATACGTAAAAGAGCTTTCACATACAGAAATGTTTTCATATATATTAATAATCACCATACACCACAATATGGGCATGTAATCTGTTTTAAATAACATCAGAGATTTTAGTTACAGTGGTTAATAAACTAAACTGTAAAATGTCTTGTGTTGTGCTAGAGACTCTGACGGGGTAAGAGTACAACGTATACTTTGCTATAAGAGTATCTATTGCTCAGAATTATTCCGTGAGAATCTGATACCATCCCTTCTGTTCCATTCTTCTACTGATATGTTAACACTTTAGCATAAAAATACATTAGTACAAACAATATACTATATCAGATGATATTATGTTGTTCTGGGACACAAGGCGACATCTATAATGGCTATTGAAAGTATGCAATAACTAACAGCAGAGTAGATGGCAGAAAAGGCCGGGGAGAGGGAGGCCCCGAGAAATTTATCCTCTATTAAATAAGGGTGTTATTACAAAATGTCTCTATGTTTTCATATTTCTATATTTCTAAAGGCTAATTTCATAAAAATAATAATAATAAGACAATAATAGGATACAGTTCTGACAAGAGAACAATAATTAATAATAAATAATAATAATAATAATAAAAATATATAATTAAAATAAATAATAATAATAATATATAGGAGAAACGTAGTAGATAAAAAATAATAATAATAATAATAGAAAAAAAATGAGACATGAAATGTAGAATTATAATTATAAAATAATATATATATTATTAATATAAGAATTAATTATAAATAATAATTAATAATAATAATATAAATAATTAAATAATAATAATAAATAATTAATATAATAATAAAATAAAATAATAATTGTATATTATTTAATAAAAAAATAATACATAATACTGATGATGATTGATGATGATGAATATGATGATGAGAGTATGATGATGACGATGATGATGAATGATGATGAATATGATTGATAATAAGAATGAAATAAATATAATAAAATTAATAATAATAATAATAATAATAATCAATAATTAATAGTTATAATACTATATTAAAATAAATAATTGGAATAATAATTAATCGACACAAAACACTGAATTAATAATAATAACTAGAGATATAACTTGATAGTAATATAGAGATTTACGAGTGAATGAGAACATGGTGGTTCGTGTAAAAAAAACAGATTTAACTATAGAAAATAGTGCTAAAAAGGAATAAAAGATAATAAAGAAAAATAATAATAATTAATAAATTGACATTAAATATTTAAATTAAATATTTACAGTTTGATCTAAATAACGAATAATAATAATAATTTAATAAAATATATCTAGGAGTTATATATATGACGGGTGGAGTATTGCTTCTCAACCTTGTTATAATTTAATTCTTAAAAACCCAAACTGCTACAAACTCTCTCAAACCTTCTTTTTCAATTAACATCCTTGCTATCTTTCATTACTCATCGTGGTTCTCTCTCCTGTTGACAATATTAAACATCCTTGGCCTTAAATTATTATAACACTATAAAATAAAATTTAAAAACATTTTACCAGCTCGAAACCTCTAACAATCCACATATGGCTTGCTTAGGCAGTGTCATCTACAAAGAAAGATAGATGCGTATCTGATTATACGGAACATTGCTACAAACAGACGTTTGTTTCTTTATTCACATATGGTTACCAGTCTATAACAACGCTCACTTCGCCCCTTTAGGTAAGTTACCTCCTCTCACATCTCAGTTTATTCTGGTACAGTTAGAGGGCTCAGTGCCTTACCAAAACGGCTTTTGTGACAGAGTGTGAGGTACTGAACGGTCAATATCAAAAAGCAGTATAAGATACTTCGTGCCTGTACTTTCTTGAGACACGTTCACAATTGAACCCTAATATCGTTGTCGCCCTACATTTCATCTGGAAACAGTACTATTGTAGCTTTCTTCTTCATTCTGCTCCTAAATTTTATTAACGCTTAAGGCGAGGCAACTACGAGGGGCACGGTAGCGACAACCTCGCTCCCCACCCCACTATAATTAATAGTCACGCCCTGCGTGCGATTATGTCGAGCATAGGTGTCATGTCCTGTTCTGGCTGTGTCCGGTACTTTAGTTTTTAGCATATATACAAACTCCAGAGCTAAAGTTACCCCTCCAGGCGCCTCTCATTTCTTATATCATCAGGCGACCTCTGAAATTAGCTGTGCTGCGGACGAAGACTCTCCATCTATATGTTCTACTCAATTATAAATTCTCTCTCACACTTACAAGCAACTTCAAAAAATCACCGGTCGCACATTTGCTAAGACATCAGTGTATAACACCTTTAGGTTGAGCTGCTAAGACCACCCCCTCCTTCATATCTGTTGAAGCTCTGGCCTGTAGGACTCTGTTTCTCTTAGGGTTGGTACCAACTGTAATTTATATATAATTATAATATATATTATATATTTTAAACGGTAGGCTTTATCCTTATCTAACGTATAGTACTTTAACCATCACTACTGACTATGTTTAACCATATTAGTGATATATAAAATGTAGGTATAGTAATATGTTGATTGCTATCAATTACGAGACGTCTCAATGACTAATATATAAATCATCAGAACTGAACATTCAGTTGCTTCGAAGATAATAAAATAAATATTATCTCATTTTTTATATAGTAAAGTATTAAAATAATTCATAATTTAGTTAAAACTTTATTATATATCATATATAATATATTATATATATATATTATAACTCTTTACGGACAGAGGTGATATATAAAAATATTACAATTTTCCTATTTATCAGGAATAAAAAAAATTATAGATACATACATCATATCACAACACAAATAAGAAATAATAAGTAATAATAATAATAATAGTAGAGCAATAATACTAATGAGATTCAGTACACACATACATAAATAATAATCAATGAATTTATGATTTATTAAAAATGATATAAACAAATAAAATATAATAATAAGTAGAACTAAATAATAATTGCTTACTAATAATAGAGTAGAAACACAAAATTAACTAACATATATAGGCAAAATTACACACACAATAAGTAAAAAATATAAACGTTGAGTAACTCTGTATCAGATGTTTAGAAGGACTACTTCTTCCATCGTGGATGTATATAACGCACATTAGATCCTTTAGAGGTGAGTTTGAATATATTTCCCGGTATATTTTTGTATACAGATTGGTAACAACAAATTACGAAACCAAGTTGAAGGGTGAAATATAAAATACAACTTAATATCTTTCAGGTTCATATGAGTATGAGATTTTAAAGTGATTTAGAACTTTCCCGGAAATTCATTTATATTAACAAAGAAACACTAAATCTTTACATAGAAGACTTGATTGATATAAATATATTTGTCATTGTTTATGATTTTAAATTTCAAATTGAAATCAAACAATCTCTCTCAGTCAGTAAAATATGACATTGTTAAAAATTAATTGAATGTATTCTTAAGTGTGAACCGTATTTATGTGCTACGTGTGAATATCAATAAATAAAAAAAAATCTATAGCTGATGATAAATGAATGCATTCACAAAAAAGAAAGAAGAATGAAATAACGTAAGAAGAAGAAGTAGAGAATGAAGTGAAGCACAGAAGCATACGTGATTGAAGAGTAAGCAGTAAGAAACGGCAAGAAGAATGAAAGATTAAGTAAGGACTTTTAAAAATTTAACAGCATTGTTTCGTTTTACCAAATCAACAGGTTACTTAATCACGAAAAGACCAAAAATGATGATTCAGAGAGCCAATATCAGGTGCTATATCAAGAAGCGTATCGAGTGAAGAAAGATTATTCACTAATCCAATGGTAACGTTCATATAATATCAGTCACACACCAGAAATCAAAAGAGAAAGTAAGTTTTTGCGGAGCAGAAAAATATCACAGATAATATGTGGAAGAAGAAAGAAAGATGAAAGACAGATAGAAGAAGAATAAAGTAAGAGGTATACTGGAAGAGTATAAGTTTAATGTTATCAAGAAGGAAACAAGAGGTCCAAGAGAAGCACAAGAGAGAGAAGAAGAACCATCATGATGACTACTATATTTCCTATCTTGTATTAAATAAGAATAAGATTTAAGAAAATTACTAACATCACCATGTCAAAGAAAAAAGAAAAGTAAACGTTTGGATTGACATTCAATGATGATCTAGAATAAAAGAATTACACTAGCATTTATTTACTATTAAAACTTTCTCTGATGAACAAGAAAAGGAATCAAATAAAGTACATCGGAAAGCTTAGACAAAGAAAGAGAAAAAGAAAAACCAGATAGAATAAATTCACAGTGATGAGCAAAATAGAATTACTGTGTCTCTTTTGAATGTAATATATATATTAACATTTTTCTCTGTGTAGAAGATAACAAAACTAATTTTTTCGAGATGAGATAATTTTATTAATTTTATGCTTACACAATTTAAATTAATGACAATAATAAATAAATACTTTCTTTAAAAAATTTAGAACTCCTATATTGTGTGGATTCAAACCGTAAATAACTTTCGTGGTATTTTATCTATGAATTTACGTTTCCTATGAGCCTCTTATTTTTATTTAGTTTTCCCTATATACTTTCCAACTGTATTCAGATTAGAGTATATTATATTATATTTAACTCAGTTACTCTTGGGAAATTTCATATTATGTAATTTATTAGTATTTACTACTTATAAATAAACCTCATCATATAACTAATACCTGCCTTACATAACCCGTATTATATAGAACCTGATAAAATTTTCATAATCCAAGATACCTACTATAGATCAAAAATCATCCAACGTATAAACTCTCCTAATTATAATGCCTGTTTTATTATATTATAAATCTTTTAATTTTTCGCACAGGAGCATGGCAAGCTAGTTGAAGGCCTAAGTTGATTTTATTATCTTATATCAATTTACTATAGAAGGTAGAGTCTTTTCTTTATTAAATTAGTGTTCACTATAAGAGAAATGAAATTATATATAAATCTACATAGCGGCAAAGAGATGCCAGTTACAGCTCCGAAATAACCTAGTTATTATATATTTCTAATGTATTCGTCTTTCGTATAAAATATCTTAGTGCAATTTCTTTCTGTCGAATTATTTCATTTGTAACATCTTTCAACAGGAATTGCAAGGTACTTTAATTAAACTTAGTAAAAATAGTAGTGTTATGTATAAGCAACCCATATAATAACATAACATTACTCACCAATAATGAATAACTATATTGTACCTTGAAATTAAACTCACAAACTTTATAACAATAACACCTACTAAAATATTAAAAATTTTAGCACCTTTATAATCCTAATGTATCACCACATTCACTATAATAAATAATAGAGATATATGTTTTCCTACGAAATACAACTTACCTTATTAATATTTTATAAGATTAAATATTTCTCTCACAGCATATATCTATGTATTCAAAAGCATGATTTTTATATATACTTTTTATATTAATTACTATTTATAATAAGCCTATATATACTAATTAATTAACCAATAATAAATATATTATCACATTAGGTAATATACAATCTAATCACACAAAAAAGTAGATATATTGTATATATATATATACCCCTCATTGATAAAACTTTAATTATATCTGTACAAATTACATTTAGTTGATAGAATATTATCGTTGAATATAAACCACAATATATCCTAAAGTGAAATACAAATATAATAATAAACTCAAAATTAGGTCGTATATATGAGAGTTTATCCGAAATAAAATCAGAGACAATAATGTTAGAAATTATTTATGTCGGTATTATTAGGTATTTAATGTTTTAAGAGAGTATAAAGGAGCAAATTACTTATCGATCAATACCTATTATCTAAATATTAATATTTATTTATTCTAAATTAATAATAATACTTGATTATTATTAATTTGAAGGAATTTGAATAGCGAACCTCGAATAATAAACTGTTCACACAGGACGGTATCCATGATGTAACATACGGAAGACTGAATTATCACATCAATCTTAAATAAAGATTTAATAAATAATTA
>JABUQX010090619.1:0-5000 GCA_015478945.1 Trachelipus rathkii | reverse complement strand
CAAAAAAATGTAAAAAAAAATATTAAAATATAATTTTCATATTATTTTAAAAACTAAATTAATATTCTTTAAATACAATGTATGTTTTTTAAATTATAAAATTAAATTTGACGGGAAAATTGTTCTTCCCTGAAGTTGGCTTCTTTGTTGTTTGCCTAAATGTAAAAGTACCATATAAAAAGGAAGAGTAAGTCATTTCTCTTTAGCAATAAAATACTAATAGAGTAATAGTATATATAATAAAGAAACATTTCTAAAAAAATGTATATATATCATCTATACCTGATAAAAGTTATATTTAGCATCATTTATAAATCTTTAACTATATTTTAAATGTTACAAATATGAAATATCCCTACTTAATAAATAGGTAATTGTTACCCAGAGGTTTGCTCTAATTCACTTGGTAAAGAGGTCTACATTGATAAAAAAATAACTATTATTTAAAAACAATAATATATATATATAATATATAGTTATAATTCTATAGTAATATATAATATATAATATATTATATAATATTATATATATATATATATATATATAATATATATATTAATATATATATATATATTATTCTATATATATATAGTGGGGATTGAGCTATTTGAAGCTCACATAGTATCGCGCTGGAAATTTAAAGGTGAAAAGAAAGTATGTATTTTTTAAAGGATTAGTTATGTCGATTCCGGTTGAAACTTTTTTAACTTTTAATATAAATAATTTCGGAAATGGTAACCTAATTTTCGGACTATTTTACATTATAAACGAAGATTATTAATGAAACTATGGACTAAAATAAAATAAGTCCCACACTAGTACATTACACCATGACATTCAAATAATAGTTTCCCAAACAAAATTTTTGTATATATAATATAGTTATATATATTTATTTGTATTATATTAATATAGTATTTTATATAATATATATTATATATATAATATATATATATATTGATATACTATATATCTTTTATAAATATAATTTTAGTTATCTATAAAATATATAAATATGCTGCTATTTGGTTACATTTGTATATATAGTATTAAGATGGTTAGTGTATATAAGTATGTAGTTATATATTATATAGTATATATAAAATATATATTATGTATATATATATATATACTAGATATAATATATGATATATATGATACATGGGAATAGGCATATATATATAATATATTAATATATATATATAATATATATATTATATATATATATATATATACAGGTGTTGAGAAACGCTAATTATAAGTGTCATTTTACATTTTTAATTTAAGTTTGTGTGTGTGTGTGTGTGTGTGTGTGTGTGTGTGTGTGTGTGTTGTGTGTGTGTTTGTGAAGTGTGTGTGTGTGTCTTTATTTGCCTGTAGATATCGATTTTTTTTTGATAATTTAATTTTTACCTAGATTCAATAAATTCAATAAATAAATTAAATATGGAAAGTAGAGTGGCGTGAATAAGAATATTAAAACCAAATCAGGCGCTCGAGTCCATTGCAATTTTAGAACCATTTATAACAAAAAACTTTTATCAAGAACAAGCATACGAAGAAAGGTGGCCGGCGTCCCCGACGCCGCCTGAAGAAATGGTCGAGTCCATTCTGTTGACCTTTTTTCGCAATCCACGCTAGTCGACGAGAATTGCGTTGCGAGAGTTACAAATACTTTTTTCGACAGTGCATGAAGTCTTGTGTAAACGTTTGAAGTTCTGTTTCATCCCTACAAGTTGGAACTCTTGCAACACATTACAGATAAAGATAAGGTCGTGCGGAAGGAATCTCTATTTCCTGTGGTTCACTAAATATCTATTTATGTATATTTCCTCTGATGTAATCATTTTTCTCAGAGCAACATTGGGCAGTTTTAACAAAGACAACCAACCACACATACCAAGCAAAAAAACAAACAAACAAACAAACAAACAAACAAACAAACAAACAAACAAACAAACAAACAAACAAACAAACAAACAAACAAACAAACAAACAAACAAACATAATGTACCCATATAAGGGTGATAAAATTATCACATCAGAGCAGAGCACATTAGAGACTAATAAAGTTAATGTGGGGAATGTTCTATTACATGATAGGGTGGTTGGACCATTCTTTTTCCATGAACCATCAGTGACCTCCGAAGGGCACCTTGATACGTTGGAACTCTTTCTTTATCCGCAACTGGATGAACTGCAACCTCCCCCCTCCCCCCGCATTACGTTTCGGAAGAAACCGTCCTCAGGTCCTTAAACAAAAAATTCCCAAACAGGTGGATCGACCGTTGAGGTTCAATGTTCTATTCGACATCACACCATGGTTTTCCTTTGGGGATTCGTCAAAGAGGTGTTTAGGCGATTATTATTATTATTAATTATATATTATTTTGATTATATGATTATATTATTATTATGGTATTATTATTATATTATTATTTATTATTATTATTATTATATTATTATTTTTATTATTATTACTATTATATATGTTTATATATATTGATTCTATTAAATTATTTAATTATATTATATTGTATGATTATTATTCATTATTATTATTATTATTAATTATTATTATTATATTTATTATTATTATATTATATTATTATATTATTATTATTTTATCTATTATTTTCTAAATACATAATAATATCCACTTGTATTCCTTTTTGGCATTCCTTGTTGATGTTTCATTTTCAATAAAATAAAAAGAAGTAACGAGAATAAGAAAATAATCATTGAAAATTTTTAAAAAGAAAATAGTTATCAACAAATTTAAAAAAAGATTTACATTTAAAATAGATTTTAATTTAGAATGAAATATTTTTTATAAAAATTATTAACAAATGAAATTTATTTTTTATAAGAATCTTTATTAAGAATGAAAGGTCTTTCTTCGTTAATGACAGTTTAAAACTCATACAGATGCGTCTGGAAATGCCATTATTCAAAGAATTATTGAATTTATGAGTTGGAAGACACTCCTAATAAGTTTTATATATATATAATCGATAGATCTTCATAATCGATTTATAAATATCTATATCTACCTTAGTTGATGTATTTTATATATATATATATATATTATATATATATATATATAATATATATATATATTATATTATGTATATGTATGTATATATATACGTATATATTGTATATATATATAGAAGCAAATGTGTTCTCAGCAATGATGAGGTTTCGTGAGAAGTTGAACTGATTTTCTATATAAAACTTTAATAATACTTTACACATTAAAATTAAAACAAACATATTAAACTACTAAATTCCTTGAAACTTACTCCCGTCAAATACATGTATCAAAATGTAATTACTTTAACAATCCTTCAATTCATTAGAAAACCAGAGTACTTAAAAGAACTATATATATATATAATTATATTATATATATATATATATATATATAATATATATATATATATATATATATAACTGGATTTACAAAAATTATTTATTCAAAATCAGAAATTTTATATTTTAATGTAACAAAGTAAATGTAATTTTAATTTTTTTATTAACTAAATAAATTTTAAACGAATAATTCAATCAAAAATAAATTGGGTTTCTATAATTTTCAGGGTAACAAATTAATTCTTTGTATTTAAATTGAGAAAAATAATTAAATATAAAATTTATTTTATGAGTATACATCTATAAGCGTACATTAGTTTACTATTGGACATATTTTTCTTTTAGATATTTCCAGAAGTGAGCAGATGTGATTTTGGTTGACAGTTTCCCTGATTGTAGATAAGGGCTTAAGAAAGAAGGGTCTCACATTGATAAAAATAAACTCTATTTCATAATCAATAATCATATATATATAAATATATATATATATATATATATATAATATAATATATATATATATACTAGATATTATATATATATATATTATATATATAGTATATTAATATAATATATATATATATACTATATTATATATATATATATATATACTATATATACTATATGTATTATATCATATATATTATATATATATGCTATGAGAGTTCATAAGTTAATTTTCGGGCTGAAATTCAAACTGAAAAAAAATATTTTTAAAAAATTTTACGATTCGGTTTGAAAACTTTTTTGCTTTAAATTAACTTTCCAAAGCGGTAGCTTGAAAAATAGGAAGTTTAAACATAAACAAGAGTTATAACAAGCCAGTCTATATGAGTTATAGAGTAGTCACACACAGAACACACTAAAATAAAAAGTTTCCCTAAACAAAATATAATAGTATATTATATAATATTATATATATATTATACTATATAATATATTGTATATTATATAATATATATATATATAGTATATTATATATATACTTAGTAATATTATATATATATACTATGTTATATATATATATATAAGTATATATAGAGGAGGAGAGAGAGGAGGAGATGAGAGAGACTGTCGAGATGAGAAGAGATAGAGAGATGAGAATACAGAACAACTTCAATTCTAAACACATATTCACTATACAGTTGTTTGAAACCTAACATATTACAAAAACCTATTTAATTTATTGTGTGTGTGATTATTGTATGTGCTGTGTGGGGTGTTGTGATGTGGTGTTCGTGGGGTGTGTGCTGTGTGTCGTGTGTGTGTGTGTGTGATGTTTATTCTGTTTAAAGGATTTTTTTTTAATTTTTAATTTTACAATTCAAGTAAATTCAAAAATGAATTAATAGAAAAGACAGTCACGTTGAATGGATTATTAAAACCAAATGAGGCACTCATTCAATTGCAATTATCGAACAATACAATAAAAACCCTCCATCAGGAACAATTCTATACGATTAAAGGTAGGGTTGTGTGCGTCCCCGACGTCTTGGTAGAAAATGTTCGTTAGTTCGGATTGCGATGTTTTGGCGAGTATTTCCAGATACTTTCCTTTCGGACAGTGCTATAAGTTCTGGCTAAACGTATTAAGTGTTTATTCCCTTCAATTGGAACATCTCTCTTTT
>JABUQX010090618.1:0-16485 GCA_015478945.1 Trachelipus rathkii | reverse complement strand
GACACCAACAAGCGAAAAATGGCAGAATGATAAGGGAAGGTGATTGATTTCTGTGAGGAGAGTTATGTGTGTAAGTAATTACTTTCTTTAAACACAGAGATCCAAAGATTCATAACTAGAGTGTGAGGTTAGAGAGTATACGAAGTGAAAAGTATGATTGATTCTGTGTTGTAAAAAAGGAGATGTTGAAATATGTGCTGATGTTAAACTTCAGTGAGGGGTTAAGGAATGCATATCGCAATCATTATGTTGTTCTATTGTAAAATGAAGTTTAGTGGGGACTTGATGGAGAGAAGGTGATACGGAAGGAAGTAGGAATAAAAATTAAGAGTAGAAGCAAAGTTAGAGTGAACCAAAGGTAATAAGGATAAAGTATGTAAGAACGCTCGCAATTAAATCAGTTATGAAGTGAACAAGTTTGAAACTGAATAAATCTGGAAGCAAATGAAGGAAGCAATTGTTAGCAGCCTGCAAAAGAAGTATGTGCGTCTGCGCTAAAGTAAGGAAGTAAGATCATGATAACAGTGAAGTGTGGAATGAAGAGGTGATGCAACGGTTAAAGGTAAAAAAGAAACGTGAGTGAATGTACTAAAAGCCAAAAGGTCTCAAAATAAATATGCTTAGGAATTATATAAGAGGAAAAAAGAATGCCCTAAAAAAGATTTCATACGTAGAGAAAGTAAGAGGTAAAATTGAACAGTTGGAAGGAGGATTGAATGGGGACAAACAACCCGGAATAGGAACTCATTGCTGGAATGTAAGCGCGAAAGACTGTTAAGAATTAAATAAAGAGGGAACCTCTTAGAATAAGAATAGGGATGTTTTGTAATTGATGAAATGATTTTGTGGAGTGTGGAAAAGAACACTTTGAAAAAAATCGATAATATGGCCAGTAATTGATGATGTATAAGACTGTGTGTCCGGTTTGATAAGGACAAGAAGAATAGGTATTTTGAGTGGAGAGTTATTACCAAAAGGAGGTAATAAGCAAGTTGAGAAAGTTGAAGAATGGCTAATCTGCAGTATAGATGAAATACTGGTGAAATGATCAAGAACGAGGCAAGATGATTCATTGGATCTTGAAGTTGTATTATGTAATAAAAAGACGTTCATATGGAGGATCTATATTCATCCGAGGATTTGAGAGAGAGCAAGTAATAGTACCTTTATATAAAGGTAAGCAGAATTAAAGGGAACTGCTAGAAATTACGTAAGAGGTATTAGTTTATTAGTGTGGAGGCGAAAGAATATGCTGGTGTTTTGGTCTGGAGGACTGATTAGAGATTGAAAGAAGGACTGATTGTGAAAACAAAGGTGCGTTTAGGAGTATAGATGATGGTGATCAAATCTTACATTTTAATAATAATAATAAGTTCTAATAATACTGCAGGAAGAAATAAATTTATAGTTTTATGGATTTTGCCAACCAGCCGGTATGATAGGTTAATAGGAGGTCTATATCAGATGTTAGTATATTTAGTGTTGTGATAGCTTCTAGGAATGAATCAAAAGTATGTATGCTAATAGTGAAGCGTGTGTGTAAGCAATAAATGTGTCAAAAGTATTAGTTAGTATTAATAATTCTCTGAGAATTTCGATTTGCTCCCCTTGGTTAATCTAATTTGATATGATGGGATTATGAAAAATTGAAGGTGGGCGTGACATGAAATGTGTCTAGAATGATGGGATGAAGTGAGTCCCATAACTATATATGCGATGATTGTTTTGGAGCGAATATGAAATGAGTTGAGAGATTCGTAGAAGAATTTGCAGGGTGGTGTAAAAGAGGGGTTTGAAAGCACAAACATTAGATAAGAGTTAAGTTATGGTGTGAGTTAAGACAGTCCTCAGTGGTGAAAGTTATTGGTTAGATGTGTGAAAGCAAAGCTGGAACAAAGTGTCTGAGTTAAATATTTAGCGGTATATGCTGGATGAAAGAACGGATATGCCCCAGAGTTTAGTAGGAAAGCTGTGAATGGCATAAGAAGGTGGCTGTGCAATTAAATCGTTGGTGAATGTAAAGGGACTAAGTTCTTAAGTGTCTAGGTTCTTACATGAGGTATGTTGTTACCTTGTTATTGTATAGTAGATGAACTATGGTCTGGAATAAAGAATATAGATCTTAAATTCAATGTGTTCAGATGAACATCTTAGGGGCATAGTTACGTTGAGAAGAATTGATAAAAATGAGGAATTAACATATTAGAGACTTGTGTGGTGTGAAGAAAGCGAGGTAAATGAGAGAAAAATGAAAAAGTAATGAGATGTTTGGTCATGTTAAATGTATGAATGATAGTCGGTTTTAAGCGGCAGATTATAGTGGCGAGTGTGTTGAAAAACGACCGGGCTGGAAGATCGAAGAAAAAGTGGATTGATCACGATAAACGAAATGTCTGAAAGGAAGAAATGGAGCTTTGCAGAGCGAGAATAAAGTGCATAATAAGAGAGAATGCGGGGTTTTGTGAGGCGCGTATGGTTTGGCCCACCTGGTCAAGGGGGGCATGCAACCCTTACACTGATGATTTTAACCATAGGGAGGGTCCCGTCCCTAAGTCCCGTGCAGCTACCTAGGTGGATTTTCTGAACTGCGATGATCCTTACTAAAAAATTAATGTACAGCAGTGGCGGGCGGGTAAGCTGGGCCTTTTCTTATTCGACTTTGTAATATTCTCTACTGCACTCTTTTCTGAATGCCTTCTTACGCCACCTTACCACCAGTCTTGGGTAGAAAACAGCTTAGATAAGAATAAGATATATATATATATATGATATATATATATAATATATATATATATATATATATATATAGTATATATATAATATATATATCATATACTATATATATATATATACTATATAATATAATATATAATATACAGATATAATATATATATATAAAAGTAATCAATAATAATAATAATCAGAATCCATGTGAAATGTAATAATTATATGCCCTAGAGCCACCTAATAAAACTTTATTAAAGCACTAAACTCTAACTTTATATGTACAATAACAAAGAAATTTATCCTGGCACATCTTATTTTAAATGCTTAAATAGATAATTTTAATAGTATAAAATATATGTTAACTATAATTTTATTGCAACCGAGTTAATATTTAATAGAGGATGTCTTTTTTAAAAAAAAAAACGATGTTGTTTTTTTTAAAAAAAACGAACGTTTTTTTTAATCCCAACCCTATTATATATATATATAATGTGAAATCGCACCCCCATCCATTTCTATCACGAGTCGCCACTGAATATATATATATATTATATAAATTATATATATATATAATAATATATATATATATAGATAATAATATACATATATACTATAAAACTATATATATATAATAAAGAAATATAATATATACTATAAATAAAGATATATAATATATATATATATATAAGATATATTTGAATCCCCATATCAGAGCTAAAGTGGTCGATTTCAGAACCTACTTACTATTTTATGGGTTTTAAATTGAAAAAAGTTAGGCATATTTTATTTTGTTATCTATCTGCATGAAATTTTCAGGACATTTGTAGGTCGAGGAATTCACATTTTTTATTGGATAAACTTCTTTGTATTTGAATTTGTTCTTCGAACAAAGTGTAAAAAAAAAAATTTTGGGGAAATTTTTTAAAATTTTTCTTTTGATATACAGAAAAATTATCTAAGTAAAACAGATGTAACTTGCTCGACTTTTACAACCCTAAAATTTCTGTTGATCGCCGATTAATAGAAAAAATAAAAATATCAACTATTTCACTTTTTCAAAGGTTTTTGTTTGAAATTCTTAATCATTGTCAATTTACGCTAATAAAGCGATTTAAATAAAGCATATAAAGGTTTGTTTTTACCCATTATTATCTTGTGTACAAATCCGCTCTTGGAGTTTGGTCCTCCTCCCGATTCACCCTTATATATATATATATATATATAGTATATATACTATATAATATATATAAATATATATATATATATATAATATAATATACATATAATTATATATATATATATAATATAATAATATATATAATAGATATATATATATAATATATATATAATATATATAATATATATATACTAAATATATAATATATAATATATATATATACTAATTATATTAGGAAAAAATGGCAATATATTTACTTTCTGTTTGTAAAGAAATAATAAAATCAATTTATGTAGGAAAATGATTAAAAAAAATATATATATATATTTGCAAGTTAAAAATGCCAAAAGTGCTTGCAAGTACTTTGCAAATTTTCAAGTACAAAAGGCTCAAGTACAAGTACCCAAAAAATGTACTTCAAGTACAAGTACAAGTA
The DNA here is from genome assembly GCA_015478945.1 of Trachelipus rathkii. NCBI lineage: Eukaryota > Metazoa > Arthropoda > Malacostraca > Isopoda > Trachelipodidae > Trachelipus > Trachelipus rathkii. The sequence continues at coordinate 12,145 of JABUQX010090618.1, read as the reverse complement.
CTCAAAAAAAGTATTTGAACCCAAGTCTGATATAAATATATATATATATATATATATATACTATATATATATATAATTTTGACACTTATATATATATTATATTAAATAACTATATATATATATATATATATATATTATAATATATATAATATAATATATATAAATATATAGGCTATATATATATATAATATTATAATAGATTAGTACTTATAATATATATATATAGGATAATAATATATATATATATATAATAGTATATATACCTATAATAATATATAATATATATATATATATATATATATACTATATATATATATTATATATACTTATATATATATATATATTATCATTGTTCAATTTTGTACTCACAGAAAATAAAGGCTATGCTCATTCTAAATGCATTTTTACCGATAGTCTGAAACGCTCTCCTCTTTCATCACCTTTTCTATGAAATTAAATACAAAAACTTGCGCGACAAACCTGTCGGTCCTTTAGTTGCTCATGGCTTGCGAGACGATCCTTTGTGCCAAGCAATGTCGTCTCTCTCACCTTTTAAATATATATATATTACATATATAACTAATTATATATATAAATATTATATGTATTAGATATATAATATATATATATATATATATATATATAATATATATATAATATAAATACTACTATATAAGAAATATAATAATAATAAATATAATACAAATATATACTAATGATAAAAGACCTTACCCAAATGTTGCAAGAAAATAAAGAAAATTTCCAGCTAGAGACAAGCTACTTGTGTTTGCTAACAGGAGAATAGTTCTCATAATACTAATTAATTAAATATACTATTCAATTATTAATTCATTAAATTATTAATTATTATTATTTTATCATCATATTATTATTTATTAAATATAATAATTATTAACAATGATGATACTCTAATAATTTTGTTGTTACTGTTGCTTCATTCATTCAAATTTTATAAGTTCAGCACCTGAAAATACTCTAATACTCTGTCACAACACAAACACAGAGAAGAAACAAACTAAAGGCACTATAGAAAAGAGATCCCTGACTGCATCCTAGAAGACAACGATTTTATGATAGACAATTCAAATTAGTTAAATTATTTACGTAAAAAGTTCAGCCTACACTATAAATATTATAATACAATATAAAATATAATTAACTAATATAGTAATAATATATTATATATATAATATAAAATCATATATAGATATCCCTATATATATAACTAAAATATATATTAACTAATATAATATGATATATATATATATAGATATATATAGTAATATATATATATATATATATATAAACTATATATATATATATATATATATATAATATATTATATATAATCATAATATATTGTGTGTTGTGTTGACAGCTGTGGCACTTTTACCTAGACATGCAGGTTAAAATAAAGATTTCAAATCTTGTCTTATATATATATTATATATATATTTCAAGGATTCGGTTACTACATATAATATATATATATAATAAACTTATAATTATAAATTAAAAATACTAATAAATATATAAAATAAATAAATATTCATACTTTAGAAGCGGTCAGGAACGTAGAAGACTGCCCGATAGCATGAGCCATTACCCACCAACATTGCACATATTATGCAAGTGTACAGGGGTTAACATCCCATAACAATCCAGTGCCAATGGTTTGCCCTTTTGTGCTCATATCTACAAGTTGAAGTAGGCTCTCCGTTATCACATACATACTATAAAACACTATTACAGATAATACTTTTTTAATATATCCCTGTTTGTGGGTTAGACAAAATTTTCACAGTGTATGTTCTGCGTTTGGTAGGGGGTGGCTAAAATTACAGTGGTAGGTGGGTTAGCTACCCACTACCACTTATCTTTATGCTAGGAATGCTTGCGCATGCCTCGGACCTGGTCGTGACTGCCGTTCACCGTTAGTGACATTGTATCTTTTGGCGAAATTGTATGATACGTTTAGGTACGTGGAATGTTGGAGGAATAAACGGCGAGGAGAAGAGGAGAAGAGGAGAGAGAGGTATGGGTGTATTTAGAAATGGTAAATTTGATTTGCTTGCTGTGACTGAATCAAAGATGAAAAGAAGCGGTGAAGACGGACTAGTGGTGTGGAGTAAGTGAAAGTGTGTGTACTGAAGTGGAGAGGAATGAGCTTGGGAGAGAAGTAGTTGCGATTCTGATGTGTGATTTGTGACACAGAGCTATGATCGATTTTGTTTGTGTGAATACTTTAATTTAAGTTTGTAACGCGGCTCTAGCATATGGTCCTGATGAGTGTTAGACTTTCTGGGATAATCTAAACTATGTTTTGGATGGGGTGAATAGGAGCTTCAGACTGATTGTATTAGGTGACTTGAATGGTTGGATAGATGATCGATAAAGAGATGGTAAATCAGGTGACTTCGGGGTTGCGAAAGAAAATGAGAATGGTAGTAGGAAGGTGATTGATTTCTACGAGGAGAGAGATATGCGTGTAAGTAATAAATTCTTCGAGTACAAAAGTATCTTTAAGTATACGAGAGATGGTGTAGGTAGAGATGGTATCAAAGTGAAAAGGATGACTTATTTTGTGTTGGTGAAGGAGGAGATACTGAAGTATGCGTTGAATGTTTAATTAGTGAGGAGGTTGAGGACGGGAATATCAGATCATTATTTTATTTAATGAAAAATTAAGTTAGTGGAGTCATGGATGGAGAGGAAAGAAAAAAAAGGAAGGAAGTGGGGAGAATTAAGAGAAAGAAGTTAAATGAACAGTGTTATAAGAAAAAGTAAGTGAGAATACTTGCAAATAAATCAGTTGAAAGCAAGATGAAACTGAACAAATCTGGAAGCAAATGAAGGAAACAATTGTTAGTAGTGCACAAGAAGTTCGTGGGTGTGCTAAAGTAGGAAGTAATAATGAAAATAATGAGTAATGGAATGAAGAGGTGATGCAAGCACTTAAAAGTATAAAAGAGGCGTGGTTAAATTTGCAAAAAGCCGATGATGAATTTATGAAAGAAAGGTGTATTAGTCTGGGAGGATTGTGTTTCTCGTGGCAAAATTAATGAAGAGAAGGTACCAGTGGCGCCATTTAATTGGTAGAAAACATGTTGATTATTTCCCATGGTGACCCACCTTTTCCTTCTCAACAAGAATTTGGTTTGGGGAAGAGTTTAGGGGGGAGTGTTGGTGACTCTTCCAAAGCATAGACCTCCATTCACTATAAACAAACTAGCTTTTTCTACTCGGTGTGCTATCTAACCGATTTTCAAATTTTTTCGCTCTTTGACTAGTATTTTAAGAGCTAAAAGAAATTTTTTTAAAGCATAGTCATTGCCGCAAAAAAACAATATTTGTTAGATACGTATATAAGACTAAAAAATGATACTGTATTTAAGCCGATTTTGACTGTTTATAATTGCCTACAATTCACAAGCTTTTGCGTGTACGTAGTTGCTTTGAGATAAATTGTAATATTTACGAAAAATAACGTAATTTATGACAATACAATTAGTATTACTATTGAGTACATAATAACTTACTTGATTATATACAGCTTATATTTATTAATAATTCTATGTTACTTTTGTTAACAGAGAATAAATTTGATCGATACATAAAATATACCAAACAATAACATGGGAAAGAGCCTACAACATAGATAAGCATATACCCACACAATCAAAGAGAAAACGCAGCCAAATCAGTGCCTTGGCAACAAGCTCTCTTCTATTTTCCCGTCACAAAAAAAGAACAAAAATAACTAACCAACTTGTCTATGAATACAACAATTCTACAAAAACGAGCTTCTAGAAGCCCTTACGCCAACAACGAAACAGTAATTTCGGACCAGACAATAATTATGAAATGTTCAATAATGAATAACTACTCTTATTGATTATAACAAGAAATACGACAAAAAAAAAATAAATAGAGCCGTTGACATTTATTCTCGTTAATAATAAAATTATCGGTACACCCCAAACAACAAGGAATTACAACTTAGCAAGATATGGAAAGCCAAATATAAAAGAAGACCACAGAAACTACACTTAACACATAAATATGAACCTATCTACAAGTAAACACAAAACACCCATCACAAGATCGTCGAACTGTGAACGACATAAAATACAATGTTATTTTTCACAATGATATTGAACTTATCGCAAACGTTAAGACACTCACATCAATTATTCACAGTTTCAACCAGTAACACCGGCGCAAAACTATACGAGGCTGTAATAATCAGTACAAAACAATAAATCAAAATGGAAAAAACAAATTATTCAGCGTGTTTAGACCCAAGGAAATAGCACATTTTACATTTCCTATCGATGTGTATACAAGTTATTACATTTCCACGGTGTGAAGTTAAGTTATGCTAGATAGTGACTTGATGAGCAACTCGAACACAAGTGTTCCGAGTTTAAAATATTTAGGAAATATCGTTGATGAAAAGGGAACGTATGATACAGAGTGTATAGCTAAAAGTTGCTGAATATCAGGAAAGGGACGCTGCATGCAATTGAATTCTGGTGGATATAAAGGACTGAAGTCTTTAGGGCCATCTAGTTTTGCACAGAGCGGTATGCTAAAGTTTTATGAGAGACAATGAACATTAGAATTCCAAGCTATGCTATAGCAGGAAATAAACCGTATTTATAATTATCTGACCAAACCTGTTCCAGCAGATATCCACCTTCTTCCGGGCGATAAAAATAGCAGGACCATGAATCATTAGGAGTTGTGTGTATGAAGAAAGGAATAAATGAGATAATAAAACGACGAGTATATGAACAAGGTATTCGCTTCATGAATGAAAGATGGATATGCAACAGTCGCCTGGTTAAGCAGATGTATAGAGTGAGCTGTCTGATACGACCCGGCTGCGACGAGACCGAGAAAAAAGGTGAAACTAATGGAGTCACAAGTAACGAAATGCCTAAGGTATAAAAATGTGAGTGGCAAGAGGCGAGAAGAAAGGTTCATAATAGAGTGAACATTGGCGGGCTTTGGACGGGGAAGCTATGTTGTGCAGCCTATGACACCAGGGGATTGACACCCTACAATTTGTAGAGATGCCACAGTGCCAGGTCCACGCAGCTTTCCGTAAAAAACCCTAGCGCCGGGATTTCTGACTCCACGAGTTTTCACTTAAGGGCTATAAAGGGACGGAAGGCTGGCGTCTTTTCGCACTTAGTGTCATAAATTCTATTAATAACTATTCTGTCTTCCGGAATAAGCAAGCGAATGATTGCCTCACCCACAATCTGGGGAAAGGAAGTGGATGATGATGATGAATTCTTTGTAGCTATATTTATATAATATGAAGAAGCCGCGTCGCTGCGCTCCGCCCGAACACAAGCATTCAGATTTGCCTACAGATCGTCGGGCTATGCCCTTCGACTTGGAACGAAAACGATAATGAACAAAATAATAATAATAATAATAATAATAATAATAATAATAATAATAATAATAATGATAATGATAATAATAATAATAATAATAATAATAATAATAATAATAATAATAATAATAATAATAATAATAATAATAATAATAATAATAATAATAATAATAATAATAATAATAATAATAATAATAATTGCCTTATTAATCCTGGAGTCTCGCCCCAGTTTCAAAAATCCGTTAAAATTAGTTTCAAAATATTTTTTGCCAGAAATATTTTTAATTATAAAAAAAGTTAATAAAATGAATCGGAACCCAACATACAAATGCATGCCACGCGAACATTTTTCTGCAGGGGGTTCGAACCCTCGTGAGTGGTGGTAAAATAATTATTAAATACTTGCTTAAACATAATGATAACTGATAAGCCTATAAGTAAATAAAGAAGCATGTGGCAATAAGAGTAGCTTTACATGCTGTAAATATGAAATTTGAAGACTCCATTGCTTTTTTCAGTCTCATTTCTCCGTTTTGTATTTTTTTTTTTTCAGCATATTTTAGACATTTCATGGAAGTTTCATGAAAATTGAAAAATAGGTTTCATTGGAATCAGCGTAAGGCATTAGAAATTGAAAAAAAATTGGCAAGTTTTATTTCAATAGTATATAAAATTTCTTAAATTTATTTCCTTAAGCTGCTTGTATATAATGCTCACAATCTTGCAAGTTTTTAACGAACTCTACGTTTACGACCTTTGTGTAGGTTTGCGATTGTAATGATTTCAAACGTGCAAAGAAAATCTTTTATTTGTGATGTAATGCAGTGGTACACGAAATATATAACATTGTTCTAATAATGGAAAAAAAAATTTGTGATTTTTTTTTATATTTTATTTTTTTTTCTCGAAAACTACGATAGCTACAAGAAAACTAATAACATTCGTGGAATCAGCGTAAGAAAATTGTTCCAAAAATGAAAAAAAAAAATTTTGAAATTTTTTGGGATATTTTTTTTCTCGAAAACTACGATAGCTACAAGAAAACTAATAACATTCGTGGAATCAGCGTAAGATAATTGTTCTAAAAATGGCAAAAAAATTTTTTTGATTTTTTGGGGCTATTTTATTTTTTTTCTCGAAAACTACGATAGCTACAAGAAAACTAATAACATTCGTGGAATCAGCGTAAGAAAATTGTTCTAAAAATGGCAAAAATTTTTTTGATTTTTGGGGCTATTTTATTTTTCTCAAAAACTACGATAGGTACAAGAAAACTAATAACATTCGTGGAATCAACGTAAGAAAATTGTTCAAAAAAATGGAAAAAAAAATTTTGAATTTTTTTTGGATATTTTATTTTTTTTTCTCGAAAACTACGATAGCTACAAGAAAACTAATAACATTCGTGGAATCAGCGTAAGATAATTGTTCTAAAAATGGAAAAAAAAATTTTTTGATTTTTTTTATATTTTATTTTTTTTCTCGAAAACTACGATAGCTACAAGAAAACTAATAACATTCGTGGAATCAGCGTAAGAAAATTGTTCTGAAAATGGCAAAAAAAATTTTTTGATTTTTTTGGGCTATTTTATTTTTTTTCTCAAAAACTACGATAGCTACAAGAAAACTAATAACATTCGTGGAATCAGCGTAAGAAAATTGTTCTAAAAATGGCAAAAAATTTTTTTTGATTTTTTGGGGTTATTTTATTTTTTTTTCTCGAAAACTACGATAGCTACAAGAAAACTAATAACATTCGGGGAATCAGCGTAAGAAAATTGTTCCAAAAATGAAAAAAAAAAATTTTGAAATTTTTTGGGATATTTTATTTTTTTTCTTGAAAAAAACTACGATAGCTACAAGAAAACACAAATAACATTCGTGGAATCAGCGATAAGATAATTGTTCTAAAATGGCCAAAAATTATTTTTTGATTTTTTGGGGTCGTATTTTATTTTTTGTCTTCGAAAACTACGATACTACAAGAAACTAATAACATTCGTGGAATACAGCGTAAGAAAATTGTTCTAAAAATGGCAAAAATTTTTTTTTTGATTTTTTGGGGCTATTTTATTTTTTTTCTCAAAAACTACGATAGGTACAAGAAAACTAATAACATTCGTGGAATCAACGTAAGAAAATTGCTTCAAAAAAAATGGAAAAAAAAAATTTTTGAATTTTTTTTGGATTATTTTATTTTTTTTTCTCGAAAACTATGATAGCTACAAGAAAACTAATAAACATTCGTGGAATCAGCGTTAAATACATTGTTCTGAAAATGGCAAAAAAATTTTTTGGTTTTTTGGGGCTATTTTATTTTTTTTTCTCAAAAACTACGATAGCTAACAAGAAAACTAAAAACATTCGTGGAATCAGCGTTAGAAAATTGTTCTTAAAAATGGAAAAAAAAATTTTTTGATTTTTTTTTGGATATTTTTATTTTTTTTCTCGAAAACTACAATAGCTCAACAAAACTAATAACATTCGTGGATCAGCGTAAGAAAATTGTTCTAAAAATGGCCAAAAAAATTTTTTTTGATTTTTTGGGGTATTTTATTTTTTTTTTCAAAAAGTACGATAACTACAAGAAAACTAATAACATTCGTTGGAATCAGCGTTAAGAAAATTGTTTCTAAAAAAATGTTAAAAAAAAATTTTTTTAATTTTTTTTGGGAATTTTATTTTTTTTTCTCCGAAAACTACGATAGCTACCAAGAAAACTAATTAAACTATTCGTGGAACAACGTTAAGAAAATTGTTCAAAAAATGGCAAAAAATTTTTTTTGATTTTTGGGGTTATTTTTTTTTTCTCGGAAAAACTACGATAGCTACAAGAAAAACTAATAACATTTCGTGGAATCAGCCGTAAGAAGTTGTTCTGAAAATATTGGAAAATTTGTTTTTGGATTTTTTTTGTTATTTATTTCATTTTCTCGAAAACTACGATAGCTACAAGGAAACTATTGTTTTTCCCTTTTTAAAACAAATTTCTTACGCTGATTCCAAAAAGGTTATTATTTTTTTTGTAGCTATCGTAGTTTTCGAGAAAAAAAAATAAATAACCAAAAAAATCAAAAAATTTTTTTTTCCATTTTTAGAACAAATATCTTACGCTGATTCCACGAATGTTATTAGTTTTCTTGTAGCTATCGTAGTTTTCGAGTTTTTTGCACTTAGACCTTCGACTTATATCTCTGACCGTTCGTTCGTTTGTTTGTTGAACTAATATATAGTGTCGCCCTACGGGAATCGCAAAAGCGGCTGAACGCTTTCAAATGCCACTTTTTAGTGTATAAACTCGCTTCAACTCGATATAGTGACGCTTCAACGGGAACTAATATGTCAAAGGTCTAAGTGTGAAAATCTTATATATATATATATATATATATATATATATATATATATATATATATATAGGTTAGTGTCTAAAGCTGACATCATGTAACTAGAGAACAACAGCACCTACAGTAAGGCATACACATTGTTGCATATGCATGGCACAGAAAAAAAAGACTTTGACCGCAAAAAAATAGGGCGCCAGAGTGTTAGGGGTGTTTAAAACTAACGAATACCCACGGGTAGACCACCCCGATGTCAGGAGTCGGGGTCTCTCGGCCTCTAGGTGGACTACGGGGGGGACTAATCCCCCCCTCCGGGGATGGTCTCCGGAACCCCCGCTCTTTGGTCTTTGGGTGTCGCGGGGGTTCCTCCGACCATCCCCTCCGGGGTATGAAACATCCCCCCCTTCGTCCCCCATCGGCTCGAGCCCCCTAAAAGGGGTAAACTCCTTTTTAGGGGGCTCGAGCCGAGCCCCCTATATGGCCATGATACATATATATATATATATGATCCGACTGTCGTTGAAGATGGATGTATTAAAATATAGAAAGGAAGAAAATATAGAGAAGAAACCGAAGACACCAGAGAAGAAGCCTGAAGATTGAAAGATGGAAAAGCTTCAGCTAAAGCTTGAGTGGTCTCAGGATCGGAAAATGAGAATGTTTTGACAGTGGTCCTGGCCAGATTATTATTGAAACAAAAATTTAACAAATTAATAAATTTACCTACAAAACTTTAGTGAAAGAAACATCATTTTATATTTCGATAAAATTTTAGTTGTGGAGCTGCAAAATTTTCAACTCGGTTCTTTTGAATTATTTTAAACTTTGTTTGAAAAATAATTTAAAAATTCATCATGTAATTCTGGCCAGTGAAGTTTGGATAAAGCTACATACGAAGATCATATGAAGAATGGATATTCGGCGCAGTCGGCTTGTATGAAGATTTTCTTCGCATAGTTCAAGAAGGAATGGATCAACACCAAATAACGTCCGGTAGCTCAGCGGGAGAGCACTCGCCCAACTAAGCGAGAGACCCAGGTTCGTCACTGGTCGGGCTTGTGAGTGTGAGCTGTTCTTTCTTGGGCTCCGTCTTGCTCAGACTTGAAAATTGAGCACACCCCCTCCTAGATTAAGGGTTCTGCCCGTGAGCGGTGGTGTTTAACTGTAAAAAAAAAAAATATTAAATATAATATATATATATATATAATATATATATATATATATATATATATATATAATATATATATATATAATATATTATTATATATTATATATATATATATATATATTATTACTATATATTATTATATATATATATATATATAGTTATTCATTCGATCATTTACTTAATTTTTTTTTTTATTTGTCACCCTTTCAATCAGGTTTTCTCATGTTTACTAATTCCATTATTGAGGCAAGGTAACTAACCAAACTAAATTGATTTTCTTACAAAAAAAAACTTAATACATAAACATACACTACGCATAAACAAACTATACACAGGTAAAGCTACAAGAAAACTAATTACATTCGTGGAATCAGCGTATGAAAATTGTTCTAAAAATGGAAAAAAAATTTTTTGATTTTTTTTTGGATATTTTATTTTTTTTCTCGAAAACTACGATAGCTACAAGAAAATTTATGAGTGTTTTTAGTGTTGTGGAATTTGTTCTAGAGGTGGCAAAAATTTTTTTTTGATTTTTTGGGGGTATTTTATTTTTTTTTCTCAAAAACTACGATAGCTACAAGAAAACTAATAACATTCGTGGAATCAGCGTAAGAAAATTGTTCTAAAAATGAAAAAAAAAAATTTTTAAATTTTTTTGGGATATTTTATTTTTTTTCTCGAAAACTACGATAGCTACAAGAAAACTAATAACATTCGTGGAATCAGCGTAAGAAAATTGTTCTAAAAATGGCAAAAAATTTTTTTTGATTTTTTGGGGTTATTTTATTTTTTTTCTCGAAAACTACGATAGCTACAAGAAAACTAATAACATTCGTGGAATCAGCGTAAGAAAATTGTTCTGAAAATATGAAAATTTGTTTTTGGATTTTTTTGGTTATTTATTTTATTTTCTCGAAAACTACGATAGCTACAGGGAAACTATTGTTTCTCCATTTTTAAAACAAATTTCTTACGCTGATTCCAAAAAGGTTATTATTTTTTTTGTAGCTATCGTAGTTTTCGAGAAAAAAAAATAAACAACCAAAAAAATCAAAAAATTTTTTTTTCCATTTTTAGAACAAATATCTTACGCTGATTCCACGAATGTTATTAGTTTTGTTGTGGCTATCGTAGTTTTCGAGTTTTTTGCACTTAGACCTTCGACTTATATAGTATGTTTTGTGTTCGTTTGTTCGTCTGACCGTTCGTTCGTTTGTTTGTTGAACTAATATAAGTCGAAGGTCTAAGTGCAAATTCCGAAAAATAATTTCGACTTAAAATTTTTTGGGAAATTATTTTCTCTGTGATTTTTTAGATTTTCACACTTAGACCTTTGACTTATATCAGTTCCCGTTGCGACGTCACTATATGGGGTTGAAGTGATAGTTTATACCTTAAAAGGTGTTGCGCGATCAAGTTAGATCGTTTTTCGATTCCTTTCGAAACGTCACTATAGTATAGTGTCGCCTTACGGGAATCGCAAAAGCGGCTGAACGCTTTCAAATGCCACTTTTTAGTGTATCAACTCGCTTCAACTCGATATAGTGACGTTTCAACGGGAACTGATATAAGTCAAAGGTCTAAGTGTGAAAATCTCTAAAATCACAAAGAAAATATTTCCCCCGATAATTTTCTGTTCAATTTTTTTTTCGGAATTTGCACTTAGACCTTCGACTTATATTAGTCCCGAATGGGCGTCACTATATGACGTCATAGTGGGTTTAACGATAGGTCTTAAGAAAATGGTATTTGAAAGCGTTCGTATGATAATAACATTCGTGAATCAGTGTGTAATCAAATTGAATATAAAAATCCTTTAAACATCAATTGCAGTTTTTCTTCGGATACTAATTTTTTTCTCGAAAACCTACGATAGCTACAAGAAAACTAATAACATTCGTGGAATCAGCCGTAAGAAAATTGTTCTAAAAATGGGACAAAAAAATTTTTTTTTATTTTTTTTGGGGCAATTTTATTGTTTTCTCAAAAACTGACGATAGCACAGAAAACAAATAACTTCGTGCGAATCAGCGTAAGATAATTGTGAAAATAATGGCAAAACAATTTTTTTGGATTTTTTGGGGCTATTTTATTTTTTTTTCTCGAAAACTACGATAGCTACAGGAAAACTAATTAACATTCGTTGAATCAGCGTAAGAAAATTGTTTCTAAAAAATGGCAAAAAATTTTATCTCTCTCTTTTTT
>JABUQX010090617.1:22500-25000 GCA_015478945.1 Trachelipus rathkii | reverse complement strand
TCTCACATTTCTTATGACGATGAAGTCAATAAATGATATGCAACTCAAAAGTTCAAGCTTTAGATATAGGTCAGCTGTTAAAGTCCTTCCAAACAGATATAAGTCTTGATATACGGATAGGGTTGTTTCCAGAACACACCACGGCAAGTTTCATGTACCTCAAAAAGCAAACTTTTCTTCCGAGAAGTTATCACTCCCAATATCATTTCTTCAATTCCGATCTTTCAGAAATGGATTGTAAAAAATGATGAATTAAACATTAGCGCACAAAAAACTATGCTAGAAAAAACTACTGAATGTTGTTATGGATAATGCTGAAAAGGGCTGTTGCTTTAATACAGTCCTTTAACACCCATTAATAACCCATCTTAACAAAAAATGAAGAGCAGCTGCAGTATATCTTGATGATCGTAAAAATGACAGAGTGTGTTTTCAAAATCAACAAAGTCTGAAATGAGAAAGCACCTTTGGAGTAATTATTAGGTGTACCTTTGTGGATTAGGCCTACTGGGGATACCACGTTAAAAAAACGCGCCGGCTGTCGTTACCCCATGTGGTGGTGTGGAAATTCGACATTTTAGATATTTTATTTTCAAACCTTTGAAATATAGACTTTTAATTCTAATTCAATTATTTTTCTCTTTATAAGTAAAATCTCAGGTTATTGTAAATGAAATGAAAATTCTTATTTAAGTTTATTTAACTGTAATAGTATATATATATATAATACTATATAGACTCACTACTATATAGTATATATACTATAATATACGTATAATATATATCATATATCATATATATATCTATATATATCTACTATTGATTATAAATATAGTAGCTATTATAATAATATTTACTACTATAATATAGACTACTATAAGTACTATACTATATTATAATATATATCGTAGTAATATATTATACGTTACTTATACATGTAATATACTAGTATATAATTTATACTAGTCATATATATATATATAATCATATATAAATATAACAGGAGAGAATTTAAAATATATATTACAAACAAAAATTACAGCCATCACCTCTCGCAGTCGATAAAATCAACTACCTCCAATATACAAAGAAAGTGTATTAAAGAGATTTGATGTTATCAGTTTATGTAACTATTCCGTTTCCTTGCTATAATTTTTGTCACAGTAATCGATAATCGACGAAATTTTTTATCTCTATATAATAAATACAGGACTGTTCAATGACCAATCCCAAATACCTCTTCTTCCGTGATATTCGAATCCAAATATATTATATAAATTCTCACTTTAGAACAGTTTGCGCAGTGTTGGAAATACATTAGATTGCATGTCTCCCTTTCACGCCGTCTGTCCATCCGAATCCTCTATCTCCTAGGTCATCTTCGCACCATTCTCTATCATTTTTTACAATATCTGATCTCTATTTCAACTGTCTAGTATCGGTCAATACTGTGTACTACAAAAACATATGAGCAGCCTTACAAGAGATCTTTGATCAGTAAACCATTCAATTATTTCAATAACACCTCAATTTAATACCGAAGCAAGATAATTATAAAAGCGTGCCAGGGCTATCCCTGGCACTCTTGACGGCTCTGGTTGTCGGTGCCGAACATGGCTCTTCCGCCTTCAGAGACCAATCTAGCCGGTAGGAGAAAGACGTCCTATTTATTTTACTACAATTTACAATATATAAAAAAGAATAAAAATAGTTATGTGTGGATCTTAGAATTATTAGGCAATCTTGACCGTACATAATTAAATACAAACGAACCTTTCATCAGTTTTGTTTAGACTACTTGCAGCATTTTCTAGTAGCTTTTGCCTCAAATTGACAATTCCAAGCGCTTATTATTCTTCTCGTATATAAAGCTATTTTAAAAACCATTCACTATTATATATACTTCACTCTTATAATATATATATATATATATATAATATATATATATATATATATATATATTATATATATAGATTATATATATATAATATATATATATACTAATATACTATATATTATATTTTATTTAATATTATATATATATTGTATATATATATAATATAATATATAGATAATATACCTATATATATATATTATATATAATAATATATATAATCAAACTATATATAATAATATATACATATATATTATATATATATATATTATATATATAATATATACATATATATATAATATATATATTAAATATAATTATAGTATATATATATATATGATATAATATAATATAATATACTACTATATATATATATATATTATATATATATATCATATGTATATATAATATAAGCTTATATAATATATATATATATATATATATAATATAAATATATATATATATACTAATATTAATATATATATATAATATATATATATACTTATATTTAACAGTAACACCAACCACCTCACGCAAAAGCCCTAAATCTAGGAGGGGCGGGAGCGATCTATGAATAACATTAAAACAATAGAACACGGGACACGG
>JABUQX010090617.1:17500-20000 GCA_015478945.1 Trachelipus rathkii | reverse complement strand
TTATTATTATTATTATTATCATACATAATATCATACATCCTTTACAACTTACGCTCCTAACTATTTTACCTCACACTACACTCCTAATTCACTCCTGTTTCTTTAGCTCTTTAATTTCACTCTTTAATTTATTACCCCCACTCTCTTTACTTTCACCTTTAATTTCTTTTTAATTTCATTTTTAAGTTTCTTCTTTACTTTCTTTAATTTCTTTAATTTCTCCTGAATTTCTCATAACTTCAGCTACATCTTCACATCTTTACCTTTACCTTCTAATTTTTAACTCACTCTCTTTTACATCTTTACATCTTCACATCTTTACTGCCTTAATTTTTACCTATCACTCTCACTTTCTTGTCTCCTCCATCTATACTATGTACATTTTATATTTTACATTTTATATTTTACATTTTACTCTTTTTATTTCTTTTTATTACTGATTTACTCTTTTTCTTTTTTCTTTTTAATCTTTTACATTTTACTTTTCATATTTAGCATTTTACATTTTACTTTCTTTACTTTTAATTACTTTTTTCTAGTTTATTTTTTACATTTACATTTTTACTTTTTACCTTTTTCACTTTTTACTTTTTATTTTTACTTTTTACTTTTTATTTTTATTTCTTACATTTTACATTATAATAATTTCATGTTTAGCATTTTACTTTTTTACTTTTTGTTCTTCACACTTCATTCGATTTATATTTTTACTATTTGCATTTTACATTTGACTTAATACTCTTACTTTACTTGTTTATATGTTTCTTAACTGGTCCTATTTTTTTACTTTTCATATTTTTATTGTTACAAACTTTTTTCATTTTACATTTTATATTTATTTACATTTTACTTTTTACTTTTCACATTTACATTTTATTTTTTACTTTTTACATTTTTACATTTTACATTTCATGCTCTTACATTTTACATCTACAGTTTATAGTTTATGAGTTTACAGTTTATATATTGTTATTTGAGCCTACATTTCCTTGCACTTTCTTTACACTTTGCTTTTACTTTTACTTTTCATTTACATTTATTATTTGACTTTTTGCAGCCTTACATTTTTACTTTTCACTTTTACAGTTTCATTTTTTACTTACTTTTACTTTTACCTTATTTTCTTTAACATTTTTACTTTACTTTCACATTTTACATTTTATTGACTTTTATATTTAATATTTGGTCACATTTAACACATTTGCATAGTTTATGACACTATGTAGGTATACTATTTCTTGGATTTGTACATTTTACATTTAACATTTTACAAGTTTCAATAGATTTGAAGTTTTTGAACAAAATTAAATTTCTTGTTCACATTAACTTCCTTTAAAGCTTCTAAACATTTTAACTTAAAAGCTTTGTAAATCATAACACCTATCTTACATTCCATCTAAACTTTTAAATGTAAAGCAAATGTTAATAAAATGGATAAAGTCAGATGAAATATAAAATTTGGAAAAGTAAAAGTAAAAGTAAAAGTAAAGAGAGAAAGGAAAATTTTCAACGTGAAAGTAGATTAAAGTGAGAAATGAAAGTAAAATTATAAAAGTAAAGTAAAGTAAAAAGTAAAAAGTAAAAGTAAATGTAAAATGGAAAAAGTCAAATGTACAATGTAAAATGTAAAATGTGAAAAGTAAAAAGTAAAAAGTTAAAAGTAAAAGGTAAGAAGTTAAAAGTAAAAGTAAAAAGTAAAGAGAAAAAAAGTAAAAAGTAAACAGTCAAATGTAAAATGTAAAAAGTCAAATGTAAAATGTAAAATGTTAAAAGTAAAAAGTAAAAAGTAAAAAGTAAAAAGTAAAAAGTAAAATGTAAACTGTAAACGTAATCTGCTTCAGTTTTAAAGTTTACGCGCTATGAAATGTAAACTGAAGCAAGTAAAAAGTAAAATGTAAAATGTGAAAAGTAAAAAGTAAAAAGTAAAAGTGAAAAGTAAAAAGTAAAAAGTAAAATGTAAAATGTAAAATGTATAATGTATAATGTAAAATGTAAAATGTAAAATGTAAAATGTGAAAAGTAAAAAGTAAAAGGTAGAAAGTAAAAGTAAAATTTAATAGTGAAGTAAAATAAAATAAAAATTTAAATTTAAAGTTAAACGTAAATATTAAATGTTCATGTAAAAGTCAAATAAAAATATTTATCCAAAATGTAAAATGTAAAAGTAAAAAGTAAAAAGTAAAAGTAAAATGTTTAAAACTAAAAAGTAAAATGTAAAACATAAAAATTAGAGTAAAAAGTAAAAAGTAAAAGTAAAATGTTAAATGTAAAATGTAAAATGTGAAAGTAAAAAGTAAAAGTAAAAAGTAAAAAGTAAAAGTAAAAAGTAAAGAATAAAAAGTTAAAAGTAAAAGTTAAATGTAAAATGTAAAATGTAAAAGTAAACTGTAAATGTAAAATGTAAAAAGTAAAATGTAAAATGCAAAATATAAAATGCAAAATGTAAAAAGTAAGAAGTAAAAAGTAAAAAGTAAAAAGTAAAATGTAAAATGTATAATGT
>JABUQX010090617.1:0-12500 GCA_015478945.1 Trachelipus rathkii | reverse complement strand
GTTCGGTAGGCTCTTCACGTCCATAAATATATTCTTTTTATTGGTCAAAACTAAATCTATCATTGACTTTTCTACGTATCTTTCTAAATCCACACTCCATCTGTACCAGGTCCACTTTTTACTTTCTTCATGTTGGAAGTATGTGTTCATGAAAGTTAATCCGTTTCTCACTGCAAAATCTATCATCAGTTCCCCCTCTTCGTTCCTGTCTCCCACTCCGAAAGCCCCCATGACTCTCTCTTCTCCCTCTCTTCTAGTTCCAATATGTGCATTCAGGTCTCCAATTATGATCTTTGTCTCTCCTCCAATCCTATCGTACAGCAGTTGAAGTTCTTCTCTAAATCTCTCCTTTTCCTCCCTTGGTCTTCCCCTATGTGGGGCGTATGTTTGAATTATACTTAATCTCTCTCCTCTGACCTTCATCGTAATGGCCATCAATCTTTCATTTATCAGTATCGTTTCTGTTATATTCTTGTAGATATCCGGTTTCACTAAGATCGCCACACCGTGTCTTTTTTCTTCTTGCAATCCCTTATATATCAGTACATAGTCTTCATGTATTCTCCTAGTACCCTCTCCCTCGTATCTCGTTTCACACATTCCCATCACGTCCAATCTTCTCTCCTTCATTAAGTCTACAATCTCCTCCTCCTTACCTCTCAACGTACTCACGTTAATTGTGCAAATCCTATAGTACAAATCCTTATTTCTTAGTCCAATTTCTCGCCGGTTCATCAACCTTGGATCAGTCCTGTTCCGAGGCATCACATTGGGTTCTTGAGCAAATGGGATTTCGGGTAGCGGCTTGCTGGGCCTGTCCTACCCTAGCCAGAGCTCCGTTAGTCGAGTCCAGGGTACACGACGAGGACGTGGAGTTGGGCTTTGTACCCCATATATATATATATATATATATATATATATATATATATATATAATATATATATATATATATATATATATATATATATATATATATATATATATATATATATATATATATATATATATATATATTGTGATGCAATCGTCCTGCGTTGCAATGGGATTTTTGTTGTTACGTCTCTTTTTTAAATGCGGGAGGCAAAGTTGCGTTCCTTTACAGAGGACTTTTCCTGTTACAGTGAAAGAAGAACAAAAGGATTGAAAGACACGAAAGTTGGGTTTTTCTTATATATAATAAATAATATGAATAATTAAGTATTTCAATATTAATCCTATCTACCTATGGCTGTTTTAACGTTAATTCATAAACACCCTATTACTAACCTAAGCTAAATAATATATACCAATTTAGTTCGAACAAAATATACAATACAATATAAACCCGGGTTATGTTTATTATTTACAAATTCAGTTTAAATTATTTATAGAAGGTACAAGAGCAATACTTCCTTTTTAATGTCGTTATTTAGACGAATGACCCTTCGGAAGGTGCTCTTTACTCCTTTGAATAACCTGATCCAATTGAAACACACGACCTGTGTGACCTTTCGACCTTGGGAATCTTCCGTAGTCTGTTTTCTTAAACCTCAGTAGCTAACCTAGGGTTAACTTAGGCCTCTAAATATAGCTGGAAGCTTAGTTGGCTAATAATTGCAGCCTTGGCCTTAATATCCGGTCGTGACCTTATTGGACTTAACCTTGCGTCTGAGTCCGATCGGAATCCAATCTTTGAGTTGGGTCCTAGACTCGGCTTTGAACTTGGCTCTAAACTTGGCTCGAAAACTCGGGTCTAACCTCGGCTCCAAACTCGTCTCCCTGAAAATCATAAAATAACCAACCATTAATTATTGGCTCACTAATAGCAAAATATTAATTTAATAACGCCAATAGTTATCCACGCTATCGGAATGACAAGTAATAATCGTTACCAATAATAATAATAATAATAATAATAATAATAATAATAATAATAATAATAATAATAATAATAATAATAATAATAATAATAATAATAATAATAATAATAATCCCCCCAACCTTGCGTACAAATAATATTCATAAAGGTACCAAATAAAGTAATAACCTAGCACTCGATTCAGTTAACCTAAATACTCCGCAGAGTAATATGATACACACTAGTGCTCATAACCCCTAAATACTTGATATAATAATGAAAATAGCAATAACGATACTAATAATAATAATAATAATAATAATAATAATAATAATAATAATAATAATAATAATAATAATAATAATAATAATAATAATAATAATAATAATAATAATAATAATAATAATAATAATAATAATAATAATAATAATAATAATAAATCTAAATTTAACCTATTCCTTCGACCGCAATTGTAACCTAAATTCGTATGCGTGCTCTTTTCCTCAATGTTAACTTCCCATATCTTAAGAATCCTTTTTTTACACCTTTGTATATGTTTCTAAACACACACACGCACACACACACACATACACATATACATATATATAATTTCTCCTTTAAATCCTTTCGACTATCCCTTCCTATAGATTACCATGTCATCCTTACTCTAAACTTTCATTTATCATTGACTATTCTTAATATAACTTTCATTGTCCTTCAAACCGAAAAGATCCCATATATAGATTTAAAATATTCTTTGGTAATTCCTCGTATTCTAACAATGTTCCCTAGTTTATTCGTATCTAACTTTCCACAATTTACGCTTTAACACTGATATATTTTAATTAAACTTTAAACGTTATTTCGTTACATTTAAACAGCAAATCATAAATCCTATTCCTCCTTTTAGATTTTAAACTATCGTAAACATCACTTTATATTTAACTATACATACCAATTTTTTTTGGGAGAATTTGTCCTTTATAAAGCTGGAATCACAGCTCGTAAATAAATCCTTGGAAAGCTGATAATAACAACTTAGTAAAAATCCTTATAAAGTCGGCAATCACAATTTTGTAATTAATCCTTAGACACTTTTAAGCTGGAATTCAACACAACTGTTTACCTGAACTTCTTTTGAGAAAACAATAAGTTTTTCTTTTAACCTGGACACTTTTCTGCTTCGTAAAAAAATTGGAAGGTCAAAATAGATGCCATGAGTCACCAGACTCATGACACTACTCACCCCTTCAAGATTGGAAACCCAATCTTTAAAGAAGGGAAAACATCCCATAAAACAAACAATAATAAACAAGATTCAATAATAATATAAACAAGAGTAGTAAACTAACCTAGTTTCCACTAGACGCCCTTCTCTCCTCAGCCCTCCTTTCATACTCCAATACCCTTTTTTGTACATTCGGAAGATCTGGAGCTGACCCTCTTGACCGTGTCATTGGCCGATGTTCAATCTCCGATCCTTGTTGGGTTCCTCCTTGTCCTTCTGATCCATCAACCAGCATCATTTGTTCAGGATCCTCACCAACTTCTCTTAGTTCCTCATGAATGGATCTGAAATTATAAAAAGGGATATTTAAATTACCTGTAACATGATTATCTACCTGTATATCCTCATCATGTACTGAAGTTATACTTCCTGGAACCTCCTCTTCCTCTTCAGTAGCGTCTGAAATGGTTATACCTATGGTGTAACTGTCATTAGGGAACCTTAGCTCTCTTTCGAAATTCTGTAGATCAAATCCCGCATCTGAAGTTGTATCCTCTGGTGCTGAATCCACCCAGTCCAATAGATCACTAGTATCTATAGGAGATGGAATAGGTTCTGCCTCTGTTTGTGTTTCCTTATCCTCTCCTAAATGTTCCGTTTGAATTCCAATACCTCTTTTATGGCCTGTTTTGCCAATGGCCAATTGTAGAAGGTCCCATGTTTCCTTGATTTCCGTCCTACCTCTTCTTTTCTCTTTTACTCTCTCTGGGAACGTACTATATATGATACCTGCTGGTGCTTCCTCTATTTCATCCTCTGTTGTTATTTCAGCCCTATATTCATTGTGTGGATGGACTTCACCTTTTTCATTCTCAAAATACTGCCTGAGGTAATCTGGTGGGTCTGCCCATACTTTTAAATGTGCATAATGGACCCTCATGGTTTTACCCTGACCCTCAACATCATATGTCATTCCACCAGCTATTACTTTGACAACCGTGAATGGGCCTTCATATCTTTCACCTAGTTTTTTCTCTAAGGACCGATCTGCCGAAATAATCTTCCTTTTAACCTTAACTCCTACTGCATAGGGGAGCCAGTTTGGATGTCCTTCCTTCCATTTGCTTTGCTCCTCCATAGAGATCGGTAATACCTTTCCCTCCTTATGTGTTTGGGTTAATAGTTTTTCGGCTGGTGTCATTCCAAGTTCTGAGTGTTTTGTGTTGTTATAAATTATAACCACCCTGGGTAAGCAGTCATCCCACTCCTGGTCCTTTGTCACTATGTTCTTCAGGAACTCTGCAAACGTACGGTTTGTGCGCTCTACTGCCCCGTTTGAAGATGGCTTATAAGGACTGCTGAATATATGATCTATGTTGTACCTTTTGAGCATGTCCCTAAACCTGTTACTTTTGAATTCCACCCCATTATCTGTTAAAACCTTGTATGGGGGCTTCAAGAATGTTGGTAACATCTGATCTTCAAATGCCCCTGTGACACTTCTGGCTGATTTGTCCTTTAGTGGTCTGACTGAGACCCATTTGCTGCAGTGGTCCACAGCCACTAGACAAGCAACATTTCCTCTCCTTGTTTTTGGCATGGCCATTACATCAATTGCCACTAACTCGAAAGGATTAGCAACTTGGATTTTCCAAACTGGTGGGAATATTACCTTGTGATCTACCTTATTTAGCTGACAAGTGGGACATGTCCTGCACACCTCCTGGATTATAGTATGACCTTTTGGATGCCATACGTACCTTGCCATCAAGTCTGTTAGTTTTCCTTGTCCTATGTGTGCCATGTTTCGGTGTATTACTACACAGATGCTGACCATCTGTTTAAACCCTATTACTGCACACAACTTGTCATTCTTCATCCTTTTAACTAATATAGCATCGTTCATTAATAGATCCTCCTTATATCTATAAAATTCCTTTAAAGACACATCCGTTTTAAGAATTTGTTTTTTATTCTTAACCCTCTTCTTCAATTCCTTTATCACCTTAGATCTTTCCTGTAATGTCATTATTTCGTTTAATGTTATGATATTGTTAATCCTATTATTATCACACGCTATTACATTATACACATTAACAAGAAAACCATCACTAACCTGATCCTCATCATCCCCGTGTGCGATGATGCCTTCACCAAAATCCAGAATCGCTTCTGTTTCCACCAAGTAATTCATTCCTAAAAGAAAACATGCCGGAATGAACCCATCCTTAACAACTACCAATGGTAATACTGTTTTCCTGTAGCGTGTATCTATCCTGATAGCTACTGCTGTGGTGCATTCAACAATTTTGGTGGTGATTCCATTTAATGTGATGTCCACACTCCATTTCCTCAAAATAAGTCCAAATGGTTCTAACTCCCTGATGACAGTTTCCTGGACCAAACTAATAACAGATCCTGTATCTAAAAAGGCACACCTAGATGTTTCGCCAATGGAAATGTCTTGCCATGCAACTCCTGATAACTTGTGGTTGCAACTTAACCGAGACTGGTGTCCTCTTTCCTTCATTAATAGGTTTACCCCAAGTCCCTCTTCTGGTGGGTGTTCTAATAAGTTTTCTGCCTCACTTTCTTCACTGTCCATGAATCCTTCATTTTCTTCCTCAGATGGTACCTCTTGATCTTCGATTGCTATCGTGTCATCCTTATTCATCTGGAACGTACCATTATCTCTTAATGGATTGAAATGGGTACCTCCTAATACCTGAATGTGAATGCTTTTTAAATCTTCTCGTTTCCTTGCTTTGGGTCCCATATATACAACTGAACAACAAGTCCCGTGATGCAGCCAGATCTTCAAGTTGAACTCATCGCTAGCTGCCAGTAATACCTCTGGGATTGGTTCCCTTCCTGAAATACTGATGGTTTTTAAATATTTGAGTGATTTGGGTTGTTTATCTAACCCATACATCTTCCTGTTGTTTATCAAAACATCTAGTAGGAATTTCCTTAATTCTTGGTGGTCCTTCTTCTGTAATTGCTCCTTTTTTAAAACTTCCTGCAAGCTCAAAAACAAGGAATCAGCACCTCCTGGTACCACCCTTATTACCTCTAGACCTCTTGGTAGGGCCTCCAGATTTATGACATCGGTTTCTTCCTCTTGTTTCCTTTGACAACGAGACCATGTATCAGCAAAGATGTTTTCCTTTCCCGGAAAATAATGGACCTGAAAACTGTACTCGCTTAAATCGTCCAAGACACGAGCCAACTTACTATCTACTAACTTCATTGTGTGGAGGTACACTAGTGGGCGGTGATCTGTGTATAATATAAACTCCTGACCTAACAAAAATGGACGGAAACTCTTGATTCCCCACCTGATAGCCAACAATTCCCTCTCTATGGTGGATGCTCTTCTTTCACACGCATCGAATGAATGAGAGTTATAAGCTATTACTCTTTTTTCCTTTCCTTGTTGCTGACATAGACCTGCACCCATACCAAATCCACTGGCGTCTACATAAAGCTCTAATTTTGGACTACCATCTGTGAAATCCGGGAATGCCAACTCTACAGATTCTTTCATCAGTCTCTTTAAATTTTCGAAAGCCTGAATCCTTTCTTCTGTCCATTCGATCTTATCCTTCCTTTTTCCTCCTGTCAGAGCACTAAGGGGTGCTGCCACTCCTGAACAGTTTTTAATAAACTTACGCTGGAAGTTAATCATTCCTAGGTACCGCCTGAGTTCTCCTATGTTGTTTGGTCTTTCCAACTTGTCCACCTGATCCATAAATTCTGGGAGCTTCCTTATTCCAGTCCTACTGAGAATATGTCCTAAAAATTTAATTTCCTTTTGAGCCCAGCTGCACTTGCTGATTTTAATTTTGACATTGGCTTCGGAGAACCGTTGTAGGACCTGTTCGATCAGCAGTAGGTGTTCTTTAAAATCCTTTGATATCAGGAGGACATCATCCACATATACCACCACCTTGTCTCGGCTGAATCCTGTTAATATCCTCTGCATCTCCCTCTGGAATGCTGCTGGTCCATTTTTTAGCCCGAAACTTAGCCTTTTGAATCTGTATTGGCCACTAACGGTAGAAAATGCAGTAAAGTCCTTACTATCCTCTTCTAATTTCATCTGATAATATCCTTTGACCAAGTCCAAACAGGAATAATATTCCACCCCATGACACGAGAAGATTGTTTCTGAAATGTTGGCCATTGGGAACCTATCTGCTTCTGTTACTTTGTTTATGCGCCTATAGTCTATGCATAGACGAAGTGTCCCATCCTTCTTCCTAACAGGTACTACTGGGGAGCTCCATTCAGCGGCACATGGCTCCACAATATCCTTTAGACACAATTCTTGAACCTGTTTTTCAATTTCTTCATTTGTCCTTTGGTCAAATCTTCTTGCCCTTTGGTAGATTGGGGTATAATCGTGTAGCCGAATCCTATATGGTGTCATCGACGTTGTTGTCACATCTGAGTCATTCTTGCTAAATACACCTTTTTGCCTGTATAATACTTCTATTATTTCTTTTCGTTGTTCTTGTGTTAATTCCTCCATAAATGTGATTTCTTTTCCTAATTTTTCCTTTGTCCATTCCTCTTCAATGGTTCCTTGTCTTCCTGTTCCTTGTACTAGTGTGTTTATCGTATATCCTCTATTGTCATATTTTTGGAGGTCCTCTTCATCCAGTATTAGATGGGCTATTCCTATTTTTTCTCTTTTCCCAAATTTTAGTTGTCCAGGTATAAGTTTCCTGATTAGTATAGTACCTTCTTTGGTATTCCATTTTACCAATCCTGGTAATAATTTGAATCGTTTATTATACCCTCTTCGATTATTTTCCTCTCCTTCGACCAATAGTTCTTCTGGTTTCATATCATAATATCTTCCTTCTCTGGGCTTAATCTGGTTTGAAGTCCAAGTAGCTTTTACTGGAACCCAATCATTTATTGTAATTTCCACTTCTTCCGTAGTATACACTGGCAAGGATATTACAGTCCTTACACAATTCCCAGACTTCTCTGAAAGGTAGACTTGTTCCTTTGTGTCTTGGTCACCATGCCTTGTGAGTGAACCATTCCCTACGTCAATTTTAATTTTATTCTGTATCAAAAATGGCATTCCTAATATTGTGCCTTCTTTTAGTCTTTCAACCACAATGAAATCTGCTGTACCATAATTGATATCCTCAATTGAAACCCTTAATCTTGCTGTTTGGTGGGATTCCACAACCATTTGAGGGTCACCTACTCCTCGTAACCTCATTACTTTTTCCGAATTCGGGGTTCTGGATCCTTCTGAACTGTTCCTGGCCTATGATACAATACTGTGAACCTGAGTCAATAATGGCTGTCATTTCAACATTATTTAATTTTATAACAAATTTCAACAAAGGAGTAATATTAATGCCTTGCTTACCTTCAATGGTTGTCCTACTGATAGCATGGTATATGCCAGTTGTTGAATTCACTGTGTTTGCTCCTCTCCCTTTGGGTGTTCGTTGTGGTAAGGCATTCCTATTTTCCTGAGGTTTCCTGCTTATAAACTCCTCTGCTTCTGGATCCAATACTGTATCAACTTGCATAGCCGGGCTGGTTTTTAAACAGTGGTTTACTTGGGGGTGTCGCTCCTGCTCGTTCCCGGGGTCGGCGGAGCTACCTCGTTTCCCGAATTTGGTTGTTTTCGTACCCTTATTAATTCGTTTATTTCTTCCTGAAGTGGACAAGTATCCCTCCAATGTCCCATTTGGTTGCATAAAAAGCATTTCTTTTCAATGGGTTTCCTCTCATTCTGCCTTTGTCCACCCATATCCTGTTGATCTTGTCTTCTATAACCTTGTTCTTGTTGTCTGGGCCCTCTTTTTGATCCACATTCCGCAGTTCGATGTTCATTACTCCCACATCCCAGGCACCATCCATTATATTTTCGACATTCTCTTTTAAAATGTCCTACCCTGTTGCACCAGTAACATCTTTTTACCTCAGTATTATATCTTTCATTATTTTGCCTGGTGTATTCCCTTGTATTCGCTTTCTGCTGATACACTGGCTTTCCATAGCGCACTTTTTCTGCGTATGTCCCTTTTGTGTT
This sequence comes from Trachelipus rathkii, assembly GCA_015478945.1. NCBI lineage: Eukaryota > Metazoa > Arthropoda > Malacostraca > Isopoda > Trachelipodidae > Trachelipus > Trachelipus rathkii. Next base: position 3,368 of record JABUQX010090617.1, on the reverse strand, counting down.
TTGTTCTCCATTTAGTGTGGCCCATATTGGTATCCCTTCATCCCTTGATTCCTCCTCATCACCATCATCCAGGTCATCCTCCTCCTGTGCCCAATTCAGCACATCTTTCCATCTTACTTTAAGGCTTTCTTTCTCATTTCCCATCCTTATTCTAAATCTCCTTGCCATCTTTTTCGGGAGACAATTCAAAAATTGTTTCTTTAATATTTGTTTGTCCCTATCTTCCTCTTTAGTGGCTGCCTCGTAAGTGGTTTGCACCCTTAACGCAAATTCAGCCACTTTTTCATTTTTCCGCATCTCTAACCTCCAAAACTCTTTTTGTAAATCTATCTGCTCGGTTTCTTTTTCCTCCTTACACCAGCTTTTTAATCTAGCCACTATGGTGGTATATTTGACCTTAGCCCTGTATATACTATAGTATGTCCTTAATACTGGACCTTCTAAGAAATTTCTAAGTTACTGCCCAACGACTTTTGTCTTTACCTAATTGTTCCTTTGCGTATCGTTCATAATCTTCTATAAACGCCTCAAACTTTTGAACTTTTTCTTTCCCATACTTTAAAGGTTTCACAGCCTTTATATTACTCCTCCTAAATGACTTCATCACCTCCACCATCTCACCGGCCAAAACGATAAATATCTTACTCACTGCTTTAGTATGTTCCACACCTGACTCTTCCAATTCAACTAACCTCTTGAGCCATTTTTTTCCTCCCTGGTCCACTTCACTCTCAACTTCTTCTATTTCATCTTCCGCTGTCGAATTTCCATCGTAGGTGTATTTTCTTTCCGCCTTCCTCCTCTTTTTCTTATTTTTCCTCTTTGGCCTGTTGCTACTGTGCTCATTTGTTACATCAAATGGGTCACTTGTTGCCCTTTCTGAGCTACTTTCCTCATCTGTTTCATACCGTGGTATCTTCTTTGGTATATCCTTCTGTTTAGCGCTTTGATCACGGGTCAGCCTCCAATTTTGGTAGGCCTGGTCCTCGATCCTTACTCTATTTTTTATGTTAAGACCTCCTTTAGGATCAATCTTCTGTCCTGTGTTTGTAACCTCTGTCACCTCATTTTTCTGTTCTACTTTTTGGGGTTCCTTCCTGCTTTCCAGGGCTTGCAATATCCCTTTCAATACTGTCGTCATCCGATCTACATCCAGATTTTCATCTTCCGTTATGGCAACTTGGAATCCTTCCAAGTGCTCAATTGCACTCAGTTTCTCGGTAGGTTGCTTAGTTTCCTCCATGTTAACTCTGTCAGCTTGCTCTTTGTCTGAATTTCCCATTTTAAATAAATAAAACAAAGGAAAAAAAGAATGAATATTAACAACCAACACAAAAAAAATGCCTATATATATATATATATATATATATATATATATATATATATATATATATATATATATATATATATATATATATATATATATATATATATATATATATAAATTATATATATATATATATATATATATATATATATATATAAAAAAAAAAATATATCCTTTATTTCTCCAAACTGGAGTAAGAAAATACAGAAATTCTCCTTTTATGTTTTCTTATAAGTTCCTTAATGATCTGGGACTCTTAATTTACTACAATCGACCGTGAAAATTTCCAAAAAGAGAGAAATATTTGTTCCTCCTCCCTCTTCCTTACAATTGTCAGTAATCCTGGACAAAAGAAAAGAAAATCACGGCCAAAAATATATTCAAAAGAAAAAGACCAAAAAAAAAAGAACCTTATAAACTTCCTTAATATAAAATTATAATCTGTTTAATAACAAAAAAAGAAAAACTCTGTTATAAATTCTACTGTTTCAAAACAAAGATACCTTCAATTTGAAAAAGAAAAAAAAAATTGATTATGTCACCAAAAAAAACAATACCCTATATATATATATATATATATATATATATATATATATATATATATATATATATATATATATATATATATATATATATATATATAAATTTTCTTTAACCAAACAGAAGTGACAAAAAGAATGTTCTTTACCTTTATTAATTGCCTTATTGTCCTCCTTTCGTTCACCACCAGTGATTTGTCCTCTTGTAAATTTTGTACGAGCCACCAGTGTGATGCAATCGTCCTGCGTTGCAATGGGATTTTTGTTGTTACGTCTCTTTTTTAAATGCGGGAGGCAAAGTTGCGTTCCTTTACAGAGGACTTTTCCTGTTACAGTGAAAGAAGAACAAAAGGATTGAAAGACACGAAAGTTGGGTTTTTCTTATATATAATAAATAATATGAATAATTAAGTATTTCAATATTAATCCTATCTACCTATGGCTGTTTTTAACGTTAATTCATAAACACCCTATTACTAACCTAAGCTAAATAATATATACCAATTTAGTTCGAACAAAATATACAATACAATATAAACCCGGGTTATGTTTATTATTTACAAATTCAGTTTAAATTATTTATAGAAGGTACAAGAGCAATACTTCCTTTTTAATGTCGTTATTTAGACGAATGACCCTTCGGAAGGTGCTCTTTACTCCTTTGAATAACCTGATCCAATTGAAACACACGACCTGTGTGACCTTTCGACCTTGGGAATCTTCCGTAGTCTGTTTTCTTAAACCTCAGTAGCTAACCTAGGGTTAACTTAGGCCTCTAAATATAGCTGGAAGCTTAGTTGGCTAATAATTGCAGCCTTGGCCTTAATATCCGGTCGTGACCTTATTGGACTTAACCTTGCGTCTGAGTCCGATCGGAATCCAATCTTTGAGTTGGGTCCTAGACTCGGCTTTGAACTTGGCTCTAAACTTGGCTCGAAAACTCGGGTCTAACCTCGGCTCCAAACTCGTCTCCCTGAAAATCATAAAATAACCAACCATTAATTATTGGCTCACTAATAGCAAAATATTAATTTAATAACGCCAATAGTTATCCACGCTATCGGAATGACAAGTAATAATCGTTACCAATAATAATAATAATAATAATAATAATAATAATAATAATAATAATAATAATAATAATAATAATAATAATAATAATAATACACACACACACACACACACAATAATAATAATAATAATAATAATAATCCCCCCAACCTTGCGTACAAATAATATTCATAAAGGTACCAAATAAAGTAATAACCTAGCACTCGATTCAGTTAACCTAAATACTCCGCAGAGTAATATGATACACACTAGTGCTCATAACCCCTAAATACTTGATATAATAATGAAAAAATAGCAATAACGATACTACTAATAATAATAATACACACATTAATAATAATGAAGTATGCACGAAAAGGAAAAGCGTTTCATCAATGATAAATGCGGAAACGGTTAAACACCCAAATTCCCTGACTGAACGAAGTACAATG
>JABUQX010090616.1:67500-70703 GCA_015478945.1 Trachelipus rathkii | reverse complement strand
ATTTCTTACGTTTCGTAGCACAAATGCAAAAAGAAAACGGCTATTATATATATATATATATATATAATATATATATATATATATATACTATATTATATATATATATTATATAATATATATATATATATATATATAATATATATATATATATATACTATATAACTAGTATATAATTTTTTAAATTATTTTATTTAATAAACGTGATGAATCTTAATGCGCGAGCAAGTTATGGCCTGGGCACCGCTGCAGTGTAGAGAATAGTATGGTTTCATTAACCAGTGCTTCGAATATATATTATATATTATATAATATATATATATATATATATATATATATATATATATATATATATATTTACTCCATTTTTATAGAGTAAAAGTATCGAACGGTTACGGGGCTGCGTATCGGCAAAAATTTTGGTATCGTATCGGTATCGGCAGTGAAAAAATTGTGAGTACTTGTATCGGTATCGGACGAAAATTTTGGTATCAGTGCAACACTAATTACTATATATATATATTATATCATATATATATATATATTATATATATATATATAATATATATATATTATATATATATATATATATATATATATATATATATATTATATATATATATATATATATATATATATATATATATAATATATATATATATATATATATATATATATATATTACGGTAATATATATACTTTTTTTACTTTCTCACCTCCCCCCCCTCCCTAGCCACACCTCGCTAAGATACCCCGAACCGGCAGCTGGCCTCTTTCATAGATCTCTTAGATTTGCAATGTCCCAGATTGCTCTGGGACGATGGATCTGACAACTCATAGGAGGAAGGTAAAGAACCCCCTAAAAAGGGTTTTTCACAGTTCCGGGGCCTGGCTGCATTTTGTGCAGATGTTTGATGTGGTATGGTTAAGTTTAAACTTATATTTGTAGTATTGAAGGTTTGAGTGGTGGCTGCATCTTAGTTTGGCCAAAGATGATTGGACTATTACAGAAAGAGAGTCTAATTCAGATGCAATTTCTGGTGAATGTTCATTTAGTATATTGTTTGGTTGTCAGTTTCTTAAATAATTTTCAGTTATGTATGTGTGTATTTGTTTTGTGTAAGAGGTGTTGCCCTGCAAGGGCCTGGAGTGTTTTTAGATTGTTGAATAAATGGCTGGTTTGAAGATGTGATTGTCCAATTTTTAACCTGTGTTTAGTAGGGTTGGAATGTGCAATGTGGCATGGGTGTTGAGATGTTTGTGTTTTATCGTAGAACTGTGTGCCTATCATTCAGGGTTGGCAAAAAGCCATGGATATTTGGCTTTTCAGCTATGGTTAATTGGCTATTTGACCCTTATATGAAAAATTAACCATAGCCAAAAATCTACGGCTTTTTGCCAAGCCTGCTATCATTTCTAAATATTTATCTATAGGTAATATTTTTGTTTCTTTGTGTAAGTGTTGTTGTGGAGATGTAGTTGTGCATCCTGTTATAATTCTGAGGGATTTGTTTTGGGTGGTTTGAAGTTTTCTCATGTTTCTCATGGTTAAATAATGGGTGCCACATAGGTGACGTGTAATTTAGTGTTGGATGGATGTATTGTTTGTAGATGATGGATATTTGTTTATTATCAATTATTGATGTCAGTGCTAGCTATGGTTCTTAGTATGTTTAGTTTCCTATTTGCTGATGTTGTTTTCAATGTGTTTTGTGAAAGTTAGGTGTGTGTCCAGTGTTACTCCAAGAATTTTGGGTGTCTTGTTTATTGGGATAGCTATGTTGTTTATGAAGATTTGGGGGTTAGTAGTACCAAGTTGGCGGTCTGTTATAATTAATGTGATAGATGATTTATTAGGTGATGTAAGACATTCTTGTTTGCCATTAGCTAAGTTTGAATTGATGATGTGTTGCTGGAAAAAGTCCAGAAAGAATTGTTTGTGTTTAGGTTTACTGGTGTTGTGGTGGTAATTGGTGCTGTCTCTTGTTGTAGGTTGTTATATATTTGTGGTGTGTTTGTGGTTTTGGTAGGTGAATAAGTTGAATATTGTAGGGGATAGGATTGCTCCTTGAGGTACACCATTTTTGATATTTACTGTTCGGGATTTCTTGTTGCTGATCTGTATTTGGGCTGTTCTCCCGGATAAGTTGGTAACCATTTATTTAAATTAGTGAGGATATTTGATTGAATATTTTGTGATATTGTGTCTTGGGACTGTATCAAAGGCTTATGTTTATGATTGATTGCCATATAAGAGTGTTTTGCTGTGAGGGCCTGAGATTTAAGCTATTTATTATCGGTTGAATGATGTTTATGAGAGCAGTTGTGGTTGAGTGGTTTTGCTGGAATCTGTGTTGAAACGATTGCTTGGGGATGTGTGATTATATTATGTTTATATATATAAAATTCTCTCCAGAATTTTCTATAATGAGCCTTACTCTCTTTTTTTTTTATGGTAAATTTTTTTTTTCAAATTCCTCATTTTAGTCCATTTTATTACCATAAAAAGCCCAGCCCATGCGAAAGATTTATGCAAATCTGGTGCCCAAGCACTTGACTATTGGAGCAAATAGAGAACCAGTTGCGAATCTGTCCTGATGTACTGGAATTTGGGTGATTGGGTGCTTCAAGACAGCACACCAGGTCACATGGTGCTACCAATCAAGAGTTTCTGGCAAAGAAAAACATTCCCACACTTCCACATCTTCTGTACAGCCCAGGTTTAGCGCCATGTGACCTTCTTTCTCTTCCAAAAGTTAAAATCAAAGTTGATGGGACATCATTTAAGTACTGTGGATAACACAGAGGGTTGTGACTTACGAACTTCACACCCTCACAGATAATGACTTCCAATACTGCTATGAACAATGGAAAAAACGCTGGAGTCACTGTATAGCCACGAAGAGGATAATATGTAATATAGCATTAATTTCCATAGTGAGACCACTTTACTATATTTTACCATACTTTTCAGGTTTCCAGTTACTTTTGCATGAATAAATGTGAATAAAAATTATAAATTTGTTGTTCTAAGGTCTACTTAAATAGGCTAACTATAATTTGCATCTACATATAAAAACATTTTATAATATTTTTTTATCTTATGACTAAGAAGAGGTAACCTGTGAATATTTATAAGGAGCCAAACATGTCTTCAGCTAAAAGTAGTGAATTTAAGGTATGTACAGTATATCATATATATATAT
>JABUQX010090616.1:57500-62500 GCA_015478945.1 Trachelipus rathkii | reverse complement strand
TTACATTAACCTAAACCCATCCTTCCATTACATTCATTTTGTCCCATATTACTCTTTATTCTTAGTTGTATTATATTGTTTAACATATATCTATCAAAGAAATGTATCATATCATTGCGATTTGTTTCTCTCCCTTCATATAATAAATATATATAATATTATATATATATACTATATATTATATATATATATTATATATATATAGATTATAATATAATATATATATATATAGTATATATATTAATAATTATACGATATAATATAATATATATATAATATATATATAGTATATATATACCCAATAATATGTGCATAGCGGCCTCTTTGAAAAAGGTAAAAATCATAAAATTTCACAAATCTGTGTTACACACAATATCTCCCAAATGCGATGTGATATGCAAAAACCGATTACATTTGTGGAATTCCAGCACATCCAATAATAAATCATGCCCGAAACCCCGTCCAAGAAATTCAGTTTACCAGTTTGGTTATATACAAAGTAAAAAACAAAAAGTAAATAACTATTTCTTACCTATAGCAAACCATTCACTTATTAAAAATAATTAAATGAAATTTGAAAAGTTTCGTAGTTTAAGATATTAAACTAAACTTCATTTGAATAAGCCCTAAGGTTAAAATGACAAAACATTAGCAGTTCTCCATTTTCAGGGGATAAACCGTATTTCTTGTGGCTTCATAAAAATTTCCTCCTGTTCTAAATATTCTTTCAACTTTCGACTGATGACGGTGGAGCTTAAAGGTATTTTATTGCTAGTTTTTTCAAATTTCATAAAACTATTTCCAGTGTTTCACAATTGAAGGGAATATCATTGCCTTCCTGTTCAAAGTAGGCAAACTTATAAATTTGTTTATTTCTATTTCTTGATGTAATACCGTATGTAGCCTTTTTACTTTTATTTGTACAATTAATCAACATCGCTCAGAAGAATGGGCTTTCTTTTTCACTCTCAGTTTCCTTTTCTGTGATGACGATTTTGATGTGCCACAATTTCTTTAAAACAATTCATTAAAAAAGAAGTGAAAATGGAACACCTTCAGCTTCACTTTCCCCATTACGTGAATCGTCGTCAGCAGAAGAGTCAGGAGCTAAATATTTTCATGCATTTCTTTTCATGCCTCAACGACCATATTTTTTACTGATTCATTTGATTCATGTGAAAAATTAGCTTGAATCGCCGATCTAAGAAAAGCTCACCCACACAAAGATTATCACCATAGGCACTTAGAAATTTTTTTTGTTCTACTGACTTTCTTAAGCTCTTCACGGAGTGTAATGTATTCCACTGAAGCTTGGCTCTTAATTGCCTATTTAAAAATAATTTATTTGCTAAAATGGAAGGAATCACTTGGGCGACTGATTACTTCACGTTTAATGCTTGTTTTAGTGATGTTGTGTCAAATGGGGCTCAAGTAAAATTGGATTAATTTTGCACTGAATAATCTATGCACACTATTTTCTGATTGGCATTCCAGCAGCGTATATGGCATAGGAACTTTTTGCTTCAAACCAATCTTTTTAAGCATAGGCTTAAAGTTCCTGTTCCAGCGTGTAGAAACGCCTTGAATTAATTTATGCTGTTTGACATTCAGCTGCATCTGTAAAGTTTTAAGCTTTGCAGCTTCCGTTGCTGAATGGTGAAAATGAGAAGATATGCTTCTGCAAGTAAAGTAAATAAAATATCTTTAGCAGACTTCTGACATAATATTGAACTCCGTGAATGCCTAGTCTGCCAACCATCGTGACACGCAAAAAACATGAAATGATAGCAAAGCCACTCTCGCCTCATATAGCCATCTACCATGTACGAACCCTCTATGGTTCATTATCCACGTATCATAAATGAAATTCTATTTTTTAGAAATATTGAAAAATGTCAAAGGCCTTATAGGATCTGACAAACAGAACAAGATTTTTTCGCCATATTGGCTACAAAATTTTGCTACATTATTGTTTATTTTTTTGGAAAATAAGTTTCTAAAATTTCAATTTAAATTGAAATAACTTTCCCTTATGTTGACGCTAATTTATGCTGTTTAGTAAAGCTCAAATTATTCGGCCGCGAATAGGTTCGGCAAAAAAGCCCCGGATACCGAATTCGCATATTGAGGACCGATAGACGAATACCGAATACCCTTACCGAAATATTCGGCCACCATCCCTAATTACTATATATTATTATATATATATATATATAATAATATATATATATAATATATATTTAATACTAAATATATATATATATTATTAATATATATATATATATATATAATAGATATATATATATATATTATATATATATAGTATATAATATATAATGAAATGGATGCAACGATGTTGACACATATATAGAAGGCATACCAAATTTGAGGGGAATACAATGTCTTTAACACCTCCGTTGCTAAGGAGTGGTATTTGAGTTCAATCGAAGTTGATTGAAACCAAATAAATTAGCAAACATGATGGGGCCATGGGTACTCTGGCGTTCGGGAAAGTAACCATGGGAATCTCAATTTTGGGACGTTCTACTCCTGTTTGACACCTGTCATGATAGGTTTTTTGACGAAGGGTATCCCGGCCAAGAAAAACGCATGTTGGTGCGTTCTAAAACCATAACAGTTGAAACGTCACGCTCGGCAATAGCGTAATCGACTCGGCATACCTCAAAACATACTAGTCAACCCCAGAAACAAAAATGTTTCACAGGTGCATTAGAAAAAGGGGCTATGGGTACTATCTAATACTTAATCGTGTAGTGAATGACTCGATATGCCATTTCATAAAACCACCCAGGATCCTCAATTCTGCAGTATCGATTATGTACTAATCGATACCAATATTGGGTATATTCCATCACATACGATATATCGCACTTGAAGTGCTAGAAAAGGGGGGTGGGGTACTAACTCGCACTAGGAGTGCCATGAGACCGTTATAAACCACAGCAATCGACTACCCATACCTTTTAACATAGAATACACCTAATATAGGTGTCTACCCCTATGATGTAGGATATGCTTACTAGAAGTGCTAGAACCAGCTGTGCCAGCTGGTTTGTGCTAGAAATTTGGCTCCAAATGACTTTTGGACCCAAATTTCTAACATGAGCCAGCTGTCACAGTTCGTTCTAGCGCTTCTAGCATGACATGTCCTATTGCATGGAATACGCCTAATATAGGTGTCTACCCATATGTTATAAGGTATGGGGAGTCGATTGCTGTGGTTTTTAACGTGATCGAGTCACTCCTAGTATGAGTTAGTATTAGATATTGCCCAACCCTCTTTTTTGTAGTGCAAGTATGCAACTTTTTTATTTTTTGAGCAACAGAGTTGAACTTGGTGTCTACCCCTATGTTTAGAGGGTCTGCGAATCGATTCCTGGTATTACTGAGTGGATCGGAGCAACCCTTAGGGCATTTTGAACTGGTGCTGCAGTGCTCATGTATATTTTTGGTTTTAAAGGTTTTCTAGTTAAGGTATCCTCTTCAAACTGGCCAGCGTGGTTGGTGAAGGTGCCGCCTGCCTGGTCCCGAGGTTTCCTGCCGCCACGTCCAAGGAGGGGGAGGGGGTTTGAGTTCCCAAAACCAGGAAAAGGACTTAGAAGGTTGAAATTTGGTGAGTGAATAGAGGAGAACGACTGAAATAGAGTAATGAGTTTACATTAGTGCCGGAGCACATGAGCCGGAGCTGGAGTTTGTGATGGTGGAGCCAGACTGGAATTCTGTCTCCAGTCACATATTGAGTCAATTGAGGTGTGTTTATATATGTTTCAAAGGACATAGATTCCGATTTTATAGTTATAAAATGTTAATAAAATATGGGGATTTGACAATCATTTAATGTAAGTAAATGCAAAAAATATTAATAATACTGTTGCACAACATTGGCATCACACGTTAATCCTTTTGATTCTCCGTTAGCAGGCAAGGTACAAACTCTGCTGCCACGCGTCTCATCTTCAAATCACAGGTCAAGATGGTGTCATATGAGCAATAGAAATGCCACTCTCCTCTGCAACTTCACTAACAGTCATCCGTCTATCGCCTCGTATTTTTGCACGAACCCTAGCCACCATGTCATCATTGCGTGACGTTGCCGGGCGTCCCGAGCACGCATCACTTTCACAAGAAACTCGTTCGGCTTTAAACCGTTTGAACCATTCAAATACCTGTGACTGACCCATAGCTTAGAAATGCCACACTCCTCTGCAACTTCACGAATCACTCGCTGTTTTTCCGATCTTAAAACAAAATTTAATGCAGACACGTTGCTCGGTATTTTCACACATTTTCAAAATCGCCAAGGCTTCAACACACACGTCTTATCACAGTGATCTCCCAATGAGGACTGACTCACATCAGTGACTTGTACCCGCTCGATAGCTTGCATGGACATGTAGGCATATGATGCACTTACCTATATTTTCATACATGCATTTTACACAAACGTATACATGTAATCCGGATACTATTTGAACAACCCTCGTATATATATATATATATATATATATATATATATATATATAATAATAAAAAATATGTATAATAGAAAATGAATAAATAATAAAATATATATATATATATATATGACGGAATATATATATATATATATATATATATATATATATATATATATATATATATATATAGGGTATATATAATATATAGTATATTTATATATATATATCAGAGGTGGGCGCCACCCCCGCTTCCATTTAGGGGTAGTCCGCTAACGCAACCTCCGCACCTCGAGAAAAACGTAGTCCGCTAACGCTCCTCTTCCGCACCTATTCAGACCATTAAACCCTCCGCCATCGCAAGTCCGCACGTCTTTCGCTAATAATAATTTGCGACTTCACAAAAGGTTTTGATTATTAAATACTAAATTTATATATCCTTAACAAAAAAGTTATTTATAGATTATATGAAAATTGCATGAACATATTACAAAATCTCAAAGATTTTCCCTCTTCCTCCTCAAT